>CAUYRH010043885.1:0-19930 GCA_963574655.1 Perodicticus potto
CCCAACCTTAGAGACCCCCTACCTCTGGGGGTGCTGGGTTGAGTGATTCCCTTGAGGTCAACAGCTCTTAGCCAGCGAGCTCAGACACAGTACCCCACTGCCACCAGGTACAGAGGAAAGACAAAAATACTGTAAATCAAACCAAAAGAAACAAACACAAACCATTACGAGATAGCATTTGGGGGGAGAAATAATAGGGACAAAAACAGTAGTAAAAATAAAATTCTATTTGTTGAAGAAGGCAAAAATAGAAGATCATATTTAAACTAGAATGGTGAAAAAATGTCAAAAAAAATGTTAAAATTAAAAAAACAAAAAACAAAAACAAAAACCCCACAACCAAGCAGTATATATATCTTTGTAGGTATTGACCAGGCAACAGATGATCTTCTGAAGTATGAGATGTTAATCACAATGTGATCCAGCTATACAAGGTGGGAGCTGGAGGCTGCTGCTGATTACTCAGACCCTGAAGGTTCGGGAGCCCAAATAACTCCTCAACCCACTCAAAAGACACTCCAAGCCATACACCTTGGCCAAGCAGAAGCTTTCCAGGGACAGCACTTATCCCTGGGATCTCTCCTGGCATGGCTGCCTGCTTATCCAGTGCGCCAAGTCCAGTCTCCATCTATGTCCCTGAGGGCCACGGCTGTCAATCTGCCAAACACTTAGATCTCCGCACTTCCCCAGTAGCACAGTCCCCGCTTTGGGCAGCTCAGTCAATAGATCACTCACCCCAGGTCTCCCGGCGAATCCTGGTGCTATAACAGGCAGGGGCAGCCCACAGCTGAATGATATTAGCTCCTTTCCAGCTCAGCAGCTCAGTCTGGGGCCCCAGACAACACCCAAAGTCATCCACACGCTGGCCCAAGATCTCCCAAGGCAGTTCAATCGAGTGTCCAAGTCCAAAAAAACCCAAAACAGCCCCCAGGTAAGGCTTTTCCTGCTTGCAAACTAGCCGTTGCTGTAATTACAGCTGCAGGCAGCCTCCGACCAAACAAACGCGCCCACCACTGCCAGTTTTCCACCACTTCGGTCCTCCTAGTGGGGTCCAAAAGTCTCTCACTGACTTCCTGTATCATCAAAGGGAAGCCTCTGGGCAGAACCCACCAGCCAGAGATGCCTGGGGTCCTCTCTCCCCACTCTCGCTGCGCCCGGCTGCACAGAAGCTGCTACTCCTAGAATAGAATGTTTTCAATATTCTACTCTTAAGCACTGTATTTATTGAAGTTTAGTGTATACAGGCTAGGACATTTCTTTTCTACTCAAATGTCACTGAGTTTATTTTTATTTATTTATTTTTTATTAACTCATAACTGTATACATTAATGCATTTATGGGGTACAATGTGCTGGTTTTCTATACAATTAGGAATGCTTACATCAAACTGGTTAACATAGCCTTCACCTCACTTTCTTAATTATTGTGTTAAGACGTTTATACTCTACACTTAATAGATTTGACATGTACCCCTGCAAAATGCACCGTACATGTGTTCCTACTGATTTATTTCTTTTTGAGACAGAGTCTCACTGTCACCCTCTGTAGAGAGCTGTAGTATCACAGCTCATAGCAACCTCAAACTCTTGGGCTTACATGATTCTCTTGCCTCAGCCTCCCAAGTAGCTGGGACTACAGGCATCTGCCACAATGCCTGGCTATTTCTTGGTTGTAGCTCTCATTGTTATTTGGCAGGCCCAGGCTCTGGCGTATGTGGCTGGTGCCTTAGCTGCTGAGCTACAGGCGCTGAGCCACTGAGTTTACTTTTTTTATTTTTATTTTTATTTTTTTGCAGTTCTTGGCTAGGGCCAGGTTTGAACCCACCACCTCTGGTATATGGGGCCAGCGCCCTACTCCTCCTATGACAGGCACCCGCCACCACTGAGTTTATTTTTAAATGCTGTTTTAAAAACATAATTAATAATAGATAAACTTCATTGATTACATTTTATGTGGAAATTTCCAGTAGATACAAAAGTAGAAGAAAAATATCATTTTGATGTCTCACCTCCAATAGTTGTAAACACTAAACCAATTCTGTTTCATTTATATCCCTGCCACAAATTTGCTATACTGTTGTTAAGAAAAGCCCCCACACTGTATTACTTAATCCTTAATGACTTAAGTGTGTACCTCTGATATGTAACACCTTCTTTTTAAGATATAACCTCCATGCCATTATCACATGTAACACAGAGCCCACAATATTCCCTACTAAGATAGCCATGTCTCTCTCATCCTGGTGTTTTCCACACCATTTTGCTGCAATTTCAGTGGGTCCCTCCAGGGCACATACTCCTGAGCCCCTAAGGGCAGACAGAGGATAGATGGATGGACAAATGCACGGCAGCTAGCAGAACAAACCCATGTTTGTCTTACTGACTAACTTTTGTAGGTCACAGCAAGGGAGCTGCTCTACTAAGAATGAAACTCTGACTCAGAAGCAGGTTGTCTAGGAAAGGTTTAGCACCAGGTTCCTCAAGAAGGTGTTTTGCACAACAGGCAAGGGGATGGCCACCTTTCCAGTGAAGCCTGGTTTCTGACAGATGCTTGTCCTTGTGAGCGGCTGGCACAAAGCCAGCCCAGGCTCCCTGGTGCTTACTGGGCATTTATTGTAAGGTATGAAAACTCAATAATGACAGAATGTTAGTTCTACCCAACTTGATCTATAGATTCTGTACTATCCCACTATAAATCTTAGGAAGTTATTTTGTGGATACCAACAAAATAATTCTAAAATTTATAAGGAAAGACAAAACACGTAGAATAGGTAAGACCACATTGATGGAGTAGAACAAAGTTGGAGGAGTGGCCCTGTCCAACTTCAAGACAATATAGAGCTACAGCAATCCAGATGTTGTGGTATCAGTGGGTCAATGGAACAGAGTAGAAAGTACAGAAAATAGATTCATGTAAAGGTAAGTAACCCATCTCTGCCAAAGGACAAGAAAAGACAATGTATTAGGATCAAGGCCAGGGTGGCTGAGTGGGGGGTGATCAGCTGGAGAGGAGATTTGAGGACTCAGCAGGGCTCATTGGAGCAAGTCCCTTACCTTGTGAGTAGCGATCACTGTTTGTAGCAGGACACTATTTTGAGACATTAACAAGTTACTCATTCTCTACCTCTTTGCACTTTCAGGTGCCCCCATCATTCTCAGAAAAAATTGCTTTCTGTATGCACAGATCTTGCCGGGAAAAGACTTGATTTAATGAGCACGAATATTACGATTCTTGCTCTGAGTCTAAGGCACACTCTTAAAAGTCATGGTAGGAATACATTATCAGCAAACTTTCTGGAACAGGCAGTAATAATGGCCATATTTGTTGAGCATTAACTGTGCACCAGATACAGCTCTAAGTTCTTTTTAATTAGCCCTCAAGACACTTGTGAGTTAAGGAGTATTGCTGTCCTCATGATATGATTGAGGAAACTGAGGCACAGACAGGGACATTAACTTGCCCAAGTCACAGCAGAGCCCAGACTTGAGCCCCAGCAGTCTGGCTCTGGATCCCTGGTGTTTGCATCTAGAGGTCAAGCTTTGGATCTCCATTGAAACAGGATGGCACTGTCCCCGCCCTCTCCAAAATGGGTCAGGGTGGCCTGTGATGGGAATGAAGGAGGAACCCAGAGGTGAAAGGGTGGGGATGAGCCTCCCAACCTACCCTCTTGTGAGAGCTCCTACGTGGGTTAAATCAGTATGTGCTGTCCAGGCTACCCAGGCAGCATCAAGGGAGCAGAAGAAGGGAGTGAGGGACTCCCTGAAGGTAGGGGAAGCGGTCACAGATGGGACCAACCGGGAAGGGTAGACACAGGGGTGGGACATTGGCAAGAGCAGGAAGGGAACTAGGAATCCCGGACAGGCTGCCAGGGTGGGAGCTGCAGGCCTCCTCCTCCTAATTATATACAACTAGGAATGCTTACATCAAACCGGTTAACATAGCCTTCACTTCACTTTCTTAATTATTGTGTTAAGACGTTTATACACTTAATAGATTGGGCTGGTCAGGGGTCACCCCTCAGTAGGTGAAGGGATCCGCCTCTTGGGGTCCTCTCTCTGTCTCAGAGCCTTCGTCTTGCCCCTTAAATTTGGCCTTAATCCTGGCCCTCTCCTGCTCAAACACCTCTCATGGCTCCTTAAAGTCCATACTTGGGCTCTGAAAGAACCAACGACGGGCACGGGAGCGCTGCGCTGAGCCAGGGAGGCGGTCGGGGTGTGGGGTCAGAGACCAGCCCCACCTCCACCCCTCGAGCCCGCCCCCTGGATTCCCGCAGTTCCCAAGCGCCCCCTGCTGGCTGTGGGTGAGGTTCGGGCAGAGGCGACCGCAGAGTTTTATTTCCGGGAACCAGCAGAGGTAGGAGGAAGGGGTCGCGGGGTCACCGCCCGCCCGCCTTCCGCGGCTCTACATGCAGCCAAAGGCCGCCCTCCGCGCGCAGAATCAGCTCAGGCTGCCTGCGGGGTTCCGTGTGGTCCGGCAAGACGCGAAAGCGCAGCAGCGTGAGTGCCAGGACCACCTTCATCTCGGCCATGGCGAAGGCCTGCCCGATGCAGTTCCTGGGGGTGGGAACATGGACTCAGAATTCGTCCAGGACCACCATTTGGACCCCATCTCCTCTGGATAGTGACCGGCCCCCCGCAACCAAATCAGCGTGCGGGGCACAGAGGGGAGCTAACTATGTGTGGGGCCTGTCCCCGGCCCACTGTGAGCCTGCATAACCCCCAGCCTGGCCCAAATTCCAGCCCCAACTCACAACAACAGACAGAGGAAGGGGGCTCTAGCACACCTCCTCCCTTCTTGGTGACCCCCATGTTATGTACCTTTGCCCTTAACTTCGGGGAGCAGGGAAGGAAAGCTGAATCTCTGACCATCTGTAGCTCCTCATCCCCCCTCGTTTCCCCATGGTCATGTGCAGGCCCTGAACCCATCACTCCATCCTGGCCTGGGACACACACCAAACTTACCTGGGCCCTGCGGAAAAGGGGATAAAAGCCAGAGGTGACCTCTCCTTGACGTTTTCTGGGTCGAAGCGGGAGGGGTCATAGACCTGGAGGAGAGAGGGAGACAGGCTTGCTGGGTGGGGTCTCCCAGGACAGCCAGCCTTGGAGAGACAGGTGAGTGTGTCTAGTAGGAGGGGGAGGAGAAAACCTCCAGTTTCCCTGTCAAAGTCCTGCCCCCTCCTCTAGGACCCGTGGAAGGGATAAAAAAAAGTGGGGCAAGTTTAGCACCTCTGGGTCTGGCCACACAGCTGGGTTGTGATGGGTTCCTAAAATATTGATGAGGCAGATGGCACCTGTGGGAGAGGAGAGGACATTCAGAATGGTCCACTGCCTGACTGGACCCTCTTCCTGCCCAGGAGCCTCTTCCCCCTGCCTTGTGGGCACCTTTGGGGATGATGCGGCCATCTGGGAGCTCAATGTCCTGGGTACACTGACGGGAGATCAATGGAACTGGAGGATGCAGCCGCAGACTCTCCTTAATGCACATGGTCAGGAAGGGCAGCTGGGCCAGGTCGTCCCTAAGGAAGCAACCCCCCCAACAGTTATCCAGCGAATGAAGACAGAAAGAATCCTCCAGTGCTCTGTTTCCTGGGGAGACCTTTTCTCTCTGTAACAAAGTAAGTTTCACAGGAATCAAATATTTGAGAATTAGAAAAGTGGGAAAAAATCAGAAGAGCAGAGAATTCAACAGTACCAGAGGAAATTTAGCTGGCTCTTTTAAAGATCATTCCGGTGAAAACATACCATCCAAAAGCCAACTGGAAAAAGTTAACAAATTTGCATAAAAATATTTTTTATGGCAAGAAAAATCAAAATAAGAAACAAAATATACAGATCTAATGTTTTGCTCTTATTTATCATTGTGCTGGAGATTCTGGCAAATGTAACTCAGCAGGAAAGAAAAGAGGGTGAGTGATGCAATTTGCAATGAGGTAAATGTATCATTTTGACAGATAGATTTTATACTTAGAAAATACAAGAAATTCCATTGGGCAACTTTTTTTTTTTTTTTTTTTTTGTAGTGACAGAGTCTCACTTTATCACCCTTGGTGGAGTGCTGTGGTGTTACACAGCTCACAGCAACCTCCAACTCCTAGGCTTAGGTGATTCTCTTGCCTCAGCCTCCCGAGTAGCTGGGACTACAGGCGCCCGCCACAATGCCTGGCTATTTTTCAGTTCGGCCAAGGCCGGGTTTGAACCCGCCACCTTTGGTATATGGGGCCAGTGCCCTACTCGATGAGCCACAGGTGCCACCCTCCATTGGGCAACTTTTATAAACATTGAGGATCCAATGAGCGGGCTGAATTCTTTGCTCACTTGTTTTCCAGTAACTATTTAAAATTTTAGTGCCTGATACACTTAACTGGTTCTAAATTTGACAACCTATATTATCCACTCCTGTGGCCCAATACCACCTTCACAGGTTGCCTAAGTTATTGTTCTTTTTAATGTATCTTTCCAAAGCTACCTTTTAGCATCTTTAAAAAATTATGTAGTAGCACTCTAGATATAGGATGTACTATAGTTATCATACTGCTATATACTGTCACACCATACACATACTCTGCATCTTTTCTCATCGAGGATTATATCATCTCTTCTTTTATATCTCCTGTGACTTGCATCAAAATGGATTTATCCCTACTCTGGAGGTATAAAGTAATTTTCCCATAGTTTCTTCTAGATCTTTTTAGACTCTTCTGGGATTTTTAAAGAAAGTATTATATACTCAATTTCTCTGGACACTTCTAGACATGTTCCTAATTGTTCCAAAAGCTTTTACTTAATGATCAATATTTTCCCCCTGGATACTAGACACCATAGCTGGCATATACTAAGTTCACTGGTGCAAAATTTATATGCATAAACTATTCATTTTTCCATGTAGAAATAATAGCCAGTTATAAAAGACAATGTAAGGAAAGACACTACTACCAATAGTAATATAAAAAACTGGGATTAAATTTAACAAGAAACATTAAGTCTCTGCGTTCCAAATGAACTTGTAAATTTCCCTCAATCCAAATAAAAGATACACTTCACCATAGTAACAAAAATACCTAAGTTTTTATTTAATACAACATGCATGTTATCTCTAAGCAAATATTTAAAACTCTGTTTAAACTAAAGATTATTTTAACAAGGGAATATCTATTTCATACTCTGAGAGAAGATGCATCAATATTATGAAGTTATCCATTTCTCACAAATCAATCTCTATTCAAGTCAACCATTAGAATATATTCAACTCATGTCTGTCTGATTTTTAAGGAATGTGATAAACTTACTCTAAATTTTTTCTGGAAGAATAAAAGATCATAAGAGGTCTTGAAAATCAAATGTTAAAGAGGATTATTCTACCACACACAATTTCAAAGTCCCAGTAGTAAAAGTAGTGTGGAAGTTCTCCAAAAGCAGAAAAATAGACTCATGGAACCAGATAGTCACAGACATGTGAAAAAGTGAAAACTTAACATCTAGTCTCCTTTGTGAATCCCTGGACAGGACAGTAGGGTAGGGTTTAGGGCACAGAAGAGCAAATATTCAGTTAGTGCAGATGTTTTTAAAAATGATATTTAAAAAATCCCCCGATATTTCAGGGAGAAAAGAAAGGGAGTGGAGAAGTTCATTTACTGAACATAGGCTGAGTGGCATCATTAGCCCCCACACAGGGTTACTAATTCTCTCCGTAACTCAGGTCTTTCTGTCACCAGAGCCTGCAACCTTTCCCTTGACAGCCAGGCTGGGCACCAAGTCCTGCCTCTGGGCTCTGGCCCTATTACCACTAAGAAATACTGGTAGAATCAAGAAAAAACAACTTCTCTCCTCCCCACTTGGGGAGCAGAGCCAATGAGAGGGGCTCAGAAACAGGCCGTGAGGACCTGCACTCACCATTCAATCTCTTCAGGCTCACGGTCTCTCAGAAGCTCTTGCACCTCCTGCCGGCAATGCTCCTGGTATTCTGGGTGTCTTGCAAGGTTGTACAGCACCCAGGAGAGACCACTGGCTGTGGTGTCATGGCCTGAGTGGCAAGAAGGTTGACATGGGTCTCTCAGCTGCTTCAGCACCAGAGGGGGACAGCCTTACATTGAGGCCCTTAGGAGGGATGGGAGGGATGGAGTGACCCAGGCCCACCCGCCAAGTCTCTGGGATTTAGAGACCTGTACCCCCACTGTAGTCCCACACTGGGACCCTCACCCTCAAACATGAAGGTGTCAGCTTCTGCTCTTATGTCCTCATCTGACAATGCCTTTCCATCTTCATCCTAGAGAAAAGTCAAGACCGCCACCCCAAATCATACTAGCTTTCATACTTGAGTCTAATGTGAGACGATCTTTGAAGATCCATCCTCCTTTCAGAAACTTAAACCCACTGTTCACTCCTAGATCTCTTTTGGTCACCATTGTCAGAGTCCTCACCTGATGGGCTTCCTCCATGACTTCCTTGCCTCCTCTCTTATCCCTGGTGGGAGGAATCAATGATCCACGAATAGTTTCTTGTTTCTGCATAATGAGGACTTTTGGAGCAAGAGTCCTGGGTTACAGGATATTTAATGGTACTTTGCCTTGGAGGTTAGAAATTAAGCATTGCTCCAAAAATATTGCTTCACATTCTAGGATGGTAAACACAGAGAATCTTATCTTAGCTCCCTTAAAGGCCCTTGGCTTATAAACCTGTAGCTGTTACCATGTCACTAAAGAGGAGTTTACACTAAGGAACAAAGTGCTCTGTCTCTCTCTCTTTGTCCCCTCTCCCCTGCTCTCTCTCTCTCTTTCTAGAAGGAAGGAGGGAGTGATGTGCCAGCTCTTTTCAATAAGCTCCAAGATGCATAATGTAGGGACCTTCTTTTGCAGTACAATTTCTGATGCACTAAGAGGTAAAAACATTGCATTTTCCTGGGAGGAGTTTGGGAGGGGGGAGTCAGCCCTAGAGTCCTACTCTGGCTGCTGTTACTGCTGTGAATAATAAATGGGCTGCTCTGATCTAGTGGGTAGGGTCATCTGTCAGCTTAGATGTAGACATAGACAAAGACGTAGGCATATGATGCACAAAAAAGTGTGGCAGACTAACACAATAATTTGTAAATGAAATAAAATCTCAGGCTCCTCATAGTTTCAGACCTAGCAGTTCCCTGTTGGCTGCACTTTACAGACTGATCTCTAAAATATATCTATGACCAGTCCCTTCCCACCTCAAATAATTCCCATGGTTCCCCAGTCGCCCACTGGATCAAACCCAAGTTCTTTAATCTAGAATTTGATGTGAAGCTCCATTTTATCTCCAGAATTCATATCCCAGAGAAGCCCACCTTGGCCAGCAGGAGCACATCAATGAAGTCCAAAGTCTTGGTCTTGGCTTTGGTCTCAAGGAAGTCATCGATACCCTGACTGGGGAGGGTGCGCCGTCGCTCCTGGATGACGGCGTCTGTGAAGTCGTGCACCAGCCTACAGGCCTTGCGGAAGCGTCGCCCATCAGAAGTGAGATAGTACAGGAAGTCCATGAACAAGAGGACCTGTTGGTTCCTTTTTTCTATAAGTGAACTGAGCTCCAAGATGGTGGCAATATATTCACTGGGCTTTCTGCAGGATGAGGGAGGGAAACACCTTAACATGTCTGAAGCCCCAGGAGCACCTCCCACTGGCAGACAGGATCTACCTCCCATCAGGAAACTGAATCTCCGGAAACAGATGGCCCAACCGAGACAAGAAGGGCTCAGTCCTGAGACTCAGGGCTACAAACTCTCTTCTCTCCTTGAATTCCTAGGCTCCTAGAGCATAGCTTGGACATGATGCCACTGGTCTCCTCTGTCTCTCCTACTCAGTATCCAGTACTGCCCCTTGTCCTTCCTAAAACTGTCCAAACAACTCAGATCTGATCAGATTTCAAATGGCTTCGGGCCCAGACCCCAATCTAGCCTTCTGCATGCAAAGTGAACTCCATCTAGTGTCTGCATGACAGTTCGTTCTCCACACAGCTCAGCTCAGACCAGGCCCATCAGCAGCTCAGATACCTTCAATGGCTCCCTGAAAGCCTCATGATAAAGGTCTTACCACTTTCCCTAGGTTCTCAGTGTCCTTGAGATCTAGCCCCTCTCTACCTCTACCACCTCAATTCTAGTGCTTTCTGAACAAGCTCTGCTCCCCAGCCTCCTTGCCTTTTCTCAAACATTTCCATTTACATTTCCCTGTCCTTCAAAGTCCAACTATGACTAACGTGCTCCACCACGGCTCTTGCGGTTATTCTGGTCAGTCCTCCCTCCTCCCCTCACCTACTCCCTTTGGTCTGTGGCTCAAGTTCCCACACCATGGGCAAGAACTCACTCCTGACAATTGCCATTGAAGCTGAAGATGCATTTCTGCAGGCTATCCAAGGTCATGAGGCTGATGTGCTCAAACATGTCCAGACGGGCACTGCCCTCCAAAGCCAGGCAATGCCACTTGGCCTGGCCAGAGAAAGAGACAGAGCTGGCACTGGGCCCTACCTCCCTTCACTCCCTCCTCAACCCAGATTCCCCAGAACCAGCTTATAGTTTCTCTGGTTCAAGTACCCATCTCCATGGAGGACCAGGCTTGGATGAAAGCAGAAGCTTTTACTATTAAGAGATGAAGACCATATGGCTGGGAGTCAAGAGGACTGGGTTCATGTTCCAACTCTGCATCGTATGTTCTGTGTGCCCTTGGTCAACTCATTGCCTTCCCTTAGGTACCACCTGCCAAATCTTCAGCAACAGTTAAGATGCCCTGCTTTGATGCCAGATAAACCAGATTAGAATCTCTGTTCCACCATCCCTGGGCTCTTATTTCTTGGGTAAACTTGAGCAAACTCTTTAATCTTTCTGACTCTTAGTTTCATCATCCGTAATGGGGCAGAAATAACTACTAACTTTTGGCCAATATGATATGGTAAAAATGATGGAATAATAACTAATTAATGTATGTGTGAAGAGATGTTACAGCCTCCTCTTGCTCCCTTGAAACCCTGACTCTGCCATGTGAACAACCCGGGGATCCCTTCTAGAGGGAGAGGATCTCATGGAGGAAAGTCCAGCTGTCCCAGCTGAGGCTGTCCTTGATCAGCCTGATGCTGGCCACACTCCACACATGTGAAAGACTGAGCCAAGATCACCAAGGCTGCCAGCTTGACCCATAGCTGATCATACACCACGAGTGAGCCCCTGCAAATCCAGAATAACAAGCCAACTGCCCCATAGACTTATTTGCAATTGCTTAATAAGCTTATTGCTTTAAACCAGTGAGTTTGCAAGTGGATCATTTGTAGCAACAGCTACCGTGTAATCTTCATTATTGATCTCTTGAGTTTAAAGGGCTTCTGTGAGAGAAGTAAAAATACAAACATTTTCCGAGACTCTACTATGTCCCAGGGACAGGACTTTATTACATCTTGACTTTTTAAAAAGTAGATATTATTATTATCTCTTTACAGATGAGGAAACCAAGGCTTGGAGAAGAAAAGCAATGGCCCCTGTGCCACCTAGCAGAGCCAAAATTCCAGACAAGATCTCTCAGAGGCCCCTCTACACAAATGCTCTAACTAGGACCTCAGTTTTGAGAAACTTACATGCATTATGTTTACGCTCCTATTGAAAATCTTTACATAAGGCTTCAGGATATTGAAATGGAAGGCAGGTGTCAACATGCGACGGTGTTGGCTCCACTTGTCACCACCACTCAGCAGAAGCCCGTCCCCTAGTAGGGCAACCAAGGGTAGTGGGCAAGGAAAGTGCCTTCCAGTGACCCCACAAGGCTGTCCCCACCCCTGTTCATCTGTAGTTACTCACCCAGCCATGGTTTCAGGAAGCCATAGAAATTCATATCCTTGGGTGTGATGGCAGCTGACATGAATGAGGACAATCAGGGGACATGGAGAGGGATAGGGGAGGGGCTTAGATAGGGTTGGAGGTTCCCAACCAGGACTTTGCACTTCTCCTCTCCAAGCCCAGCATAGCAAAAAGGGCCCAAGGGTAGAGGAAGCAGGGAGGATGGGGGAAGGGAAGGGACCAGACCAAGCTGCAGCGGAAGTGGAGCAAGGACACACCCTAACGTGGCATAGCATGCTTTATCATGCCTTCACGTGGCTACTACATTGTCTAACATGTCTGCAAGATCCAACACCCTACAGAAAACTTCACAGGAATCTAGGATACCCTGTCTTTCCCAGAACTCTATGACATCTCCTGACATGGATCTGAGTCAGGTGACACAGCCCCCATGTGTCAATATCTTCTGACAAGGTCACAACACACGTGACAAGCCCTAAATGACACAACATGCTCTGAAATTTACCTGGAATGGCCTGACATGACCTCAGCCTGCCTCATGGATGGACCCCAGGTAGGATTTAAATATAATCCCATTAATGTCCCAGATGTGGACCAAGTGTGACCCAGACTGTGCCACAGGCATGATCTAAACATACCTTCAGCCCTGCCTCAGGCAAGACTCATGTCTCAGACATGAGTTCATAAAGGGACCATGGGTCTCAGAACTCAGGCAATCCCCAAATTTGGCATAGATGTGACAAGCAGGACAAGAGAAAGTCTCAACATTTCACATAAGAATCAAATAGTCCCCAGCATGTTTGAAGTGACTTTGGCTACAGCAGAATCCTAGACATGACAATCTTCATGTGATTGCAGATGCAGATCAGGTGCAATGAGGTGTAACATGTACCGGGTGAAATCTGGACTCAGGTGTAAATATACATGTGACGAGATGTAGTCACACAAGAGGCATGGGCATACAGCAGATGCCACAAGGAAATGCCTGGACATGAGCAGACAGGACCAGAGGTCAGGCAAGTGGAAGTCCAGGGGACAGAGAAGCAATGGCATCTCTGCCACGGCCCCTCATGTCTGCACTAGGTCACCAGGCCAGCTGAAGGCAGCACCAAGACCTCAGTAGTGGGCCAGCTGAGGCCAGTGGAATGTCCACGTGAAGCAAAGAGCACAGAGTCAAAGTAGGTGGAGTGGAAGATGCTGAGGATCACATGCTAGGGCCCCATCCATCAGCAGCCCATATCCCCAAGTCTAGGCAATCACAGTCAGATGAGGAATTGCTTCTGTGACCAGGTCAGGACAATTACATTGAATCATGGGCTACATGTGAAAAGTCTGGGGGAAAAGATAAGGTTTCTGAAGCTTCTGGAACCCTTTATAGATAGTGATACATTAAAAGGAAAAGTGATATAGAAAAATGTAAGACCAAGAGGGAGACAGATTGCTGAATATACAGATTCAGACCTGGATCCAGTTGTGCCTGAAGGCCACACTGTTTGGACTTTAATGTCTTTTCTTTGCTTAGCCCATATGAGGTCTATGCTTAGACCGTCACTCACAACTGAAAGAGATATCAGAAGCCTGAGAGACCCAGAGAGTTGCCTAGAGCCACTCAGCATTTTAGTGTCAGATTCTGTGTGGGACGCTGCCCATTTCCCTGCTTGGCCTGCTCTGTCCAAGGAAGGGTAAAGGAAACAAAAGGGCACTTGGCAGTGGTGGGGTGTGCCATTAGTGATTCCTGGGGCCTGGAGCAGAAGGGCAATAAACTTATGGCAGACTCATGGCAGGACGAGGTAGAAGAAACTGACCCTCAGGGATGGGAGTTGTGGAAATAGCAGCTCAGGTCTTCCACCGGCTGTAAGTTCTCGAGGGCAGGGAGGAGACACTGAGGTGGGGTCTGGTGAGTACATATGAAGGAAAGAGGAAGATGGATGAAGGAAAGGAGGGAAGGAGGGGCCGTAGTACAGAAGGGGCCACACAGAAGGTTGGGGGAGGAGGGGTTGAAAGCCCTCGGGTATGCCACGGTGCCCACTACCACAAGCTCTGAGTGGGTACCTGAGGCATTGAGGACAGGTCGCAGGATGTCGGGGTGATACAAATTGATGAGGGGAAGGATGGGTCCCAGCCAGAGTTTAAAGCCCTGGGGGTAGATGGACACCAGCTCAATCCTTTCTCTCAAACCCTCCTCCGTGGGGGAAATCTGCAAACAAGGCAGGTTGGTCACTTCCTGTAAGCACCTTCAGCACACCAGATTCTGTGCACCCTTCCAGTGAGCCTAAGGACACGTCCATCCCTCCTGCCATTGCAAATGAACAGACTGAGGCCGAGTCCCCCAAAGGAGAGACCAGATCTAAGTTGGAGGGCAAGGACTAGGGGAGGGGAGTTAAGAAAGTCTCCTGAAAAGGAAAGTAAGTGGCCAACACTTATCTAGGTTGCACAGCAGGGCCAAATGGGACATCTTTGTGGGGAAGAGCAGGATAAAAGGAAGGTGCCCCAGGCAGGGCAGGGAGTGGGACACTGCCCATGCTTCTCTTCTGGCCCAGCTGTGCCCCTGTGTGTTTGGGGTAGGGGTCACAGTTAATGTCTGTGGAAAGTGGCAGCCCAAATTGGGGCAGACACAGGAACTGGGCCAGGCAGGGAGCAGACCCTGGACGGTGACCCTCAGGAGGCCTCAAGTCCAGCAGTGGGGAAGGTGGGAATAATGCCAGGGCTCCCTGCTCTGTGCGGCCCTCTCCAGGACCCCCTCAAGGTGCAACAATATAAGAAGACAGGCAGGGAAAGGATCCTAAGTAGGCTGAAGGTAAGGGACAAGGAGGTGGGAGAGGCCTGGGGTGGCACAGCATAGCATTGAGGGAGTCAGCTGGGAAAGGAGGGAGCTGCCTCCCTGGCTTCTCTGCTATCCCAGACCCCAGCCCATCTCAATTCCCAGCTCCCCGAACCTCCTTCCTAGCCCCAGAAAAGTCTGCCCACTCTGAGACCCAGACCCATCCTGCTGCCACACTCACCATGCCTTGGTGACCCCAAAACCAGTTTTGTTTTGGAGGCTGTGGGAAACAGCGGAGGTGGCGACAGTTGTTGTAGAAGGAGTAGGCCCAGGCCAGGATGTGGGCCAGGAGCCATGAGGCCCCGACCAGCAGCAGCAGCAGCCATGGGGAGGCTGCCACCGGCCCCAGACCCAGCCAGGACAGGCTCAGCTGCAGCATCCTACAGGGCAGAGGGGTGGAGGGGCAGTTCTTGAGGCCCATGGGAGGCGACAGGGTGATCTTAGAGATGGGAAAGCAGGGACTGTCGGCTAGAATCCAAATAGGCTCAGCCAGAAACTGCAGCAAACCAGCCTCCACTTGTCTAGTAAACACTTAGAAAGGGGCAAAGAGAGAGGCTGAGGAGAGTTAGAAAGGCCTACCCCAAATCACAGGGAACATTGCCAGGAAGCCACCATTCCCAGGCCAATGTCCCTGGAGCCACCCCAGCCTTAGGCAGCCCCTTCCCATCTCAATCCCGTACCCTCCAGGCCCACCACCCCGAACCTGCCACCTTCTTTCAGGAGAGTTTGTCCACACAACTGTCTCTTTCTCTCTCTTCACCCCTGGCCCCTGTTCTAGGAAAGGCTGAGGGAGGCTGGGCTTAGCTGGGAAGCCAATCTCTGCTGGGCTGGCTGCCTCCTCCTCACCTGGGCAGCTGGCCAAAATGTTAGGGTGGGGCGGTTGGCTGCACAGGAACCAGCTCACATGAAAACACAGGCCCTGGAACCTCAACAATTTAGCACCTCCCATGTGGTGCATGGGGATACATTGCAGGGCCACTGAAAGGTGGCTCAGAGCCCCAAAGTGTAAAGGCCAGGGTGCAGCAGGTAAAAACATGCCTGGAGAGTTCAGGTGCCAGGTGAGCAGGGCCAGGCCAAGCCTTGCCCCTCATCATCAGTTGACCTCCTGGGCAAGCATGGGCCTGGAATATATGCACCATTTCCTGGTGCAGGATCAAGAAGCGGAGAGATGAAAGCCTAAGAGCCCAGGCTTTACAGACTGGCAGGAGTTCAAGTCCTGCTTGGAGGCAGCCCCGGTCGTGTTGAGACATAACTGCTAAAAACAGAAAGAAAGAATGCAGCCTTGCTGGCAGTTCTCCCAGTCAGACTTTATGGATAAAGAGCCCAGCTGGAAGGGAAGGCTGGAGGATGGGCTCAGTGTCAGAGGACAGAGAGGGACTGTGAGCAGATGAGGTCCAGGCATGGCAGGGGAGAGCTAGGGAACCCTGGGTGGAGTCCTTGTTCTGCCCCCTTGTTTTATTTGAGTAGATTAAAAGTGAGGACCCATTCTCTTCTGGCCTATAAAGTTTCAATCGAGAGGTCCGCTGACACCCTGATGGATTTGCCCTTGTAGGTCAGTTGGTGCTTACCCCTGGCTGCTTGCAGAATTTTTTCTTTCATTTTGACTTTGGCCAGGAAACAAATTACGATGTGTCTTGGAGATGCTATGTTTGAATTGAGATGAGCAGAGGTTCAATATTTATCTAAAAGGACTAGGTCTGAATCTTTTGTGATGCTTGGGGTATTTTGGTTATGATATCATCTAGTAGGACTTCCGCGCCATTGGGTCTTCTTCTCCTTCAGGAATACCTATATTTGGTATGTTTGTATGCTTTGTGAAGTCCCATAATTCTTTTTTTTAAGTCATATACACATAGATCGTGAATACATTTATGCATATGTGGGGTACGATGTATTGATGTTTTTATAAATTTGACATGCTTACATCAAACTAATTAATATAGCTTTTGCCTCATTTACTTGATTATTGTGTTAAGACGTTTGTGTTCTACCCTTGATAGATTTGACTTGTACCCTTGCAATATGCTCCATAGGTGTGGTCCCGGCATTTACCCTCCCTCTATCGAACCTCCCCCATCCTCTCTCCCTTCCCACTCCATTAAGTCCCATAATTCTTTAAGAGACTTCTCTGCTTTTATTTTCTTCTCTTCTGTCTTTTAAAATGACTAACTCAAGAGCCTTGTCTTTAAGCTCTGAGATTCTTTCTTTTCCTTGGTTCAATTTGTTGTTGAACCTTCCTACTACATTTTGAAACTCCCTGAATGACTCCTTCAATTATTTAAGCTCTGTTACATCCTTTCTAATTTCATCATGTCTTTCATTCATTTCTTTGGTCAATTTTTTTTTATTTTTTATTTTTGTTTTGAGACAGAGCCTCAAGCTGTCACCTTGGATAGAGGCTGTGGCATCACAGCTCAAAGCAACCTCCAATTCCTGGGCTCAAGCATTTCTCCTGCCTCTGTCTCCCAAGTAGCTGGGACTACAGGCGCCCGCCACAACACCCGGCCATTTTTTGGTTGCAGCACTCATTGTTGTTTGGCGGGTCCAGGCTGGATTCGAACCTGCCAGCTCAGGTGTATGTGGCTGGTGCCTTAGCCCACTGAGCCACAGGCACCGAGCCTCTTTGGTCAATTTTTGAATTTCATTTTGGTGGTTTTCCACTTTTCCTTCAATCCCCTTCATTATTTTTTGCCATCCTTACCGCATATCTTCCTTGTTATGGCAGCTCTATATTATGTCTTGAAAGGGGCAGATGGGTTGCTTCAAGTATGTTTTTTTCTTTTTAAATCATTATGGTTTTTCTATATCTTTTGCATTTTTATGCAACTTTTATAACTGGTGTGCTTATATCTATAAAAAATCCTCTTGAGATTTTAAATGGGATTTCTTTGAATCTATAGATCAATAGGAGGAGAATTAACATCTTCCCAATATCAAGTCTTCCTAATCCATGACCATTGCATACCTCTCCATTTATTTGTTTCTTGAATTTCTTTCACTAATGTCTTGAAGCTTTCATCATTAGGATCCTGTGCATTTTTTATTAGATCTGTACCTTTTTTCTGGGGCACTATAAAAAACTGGTAGATTAAAGGTTTACTTTCCAGTTGCTTATTGTTAATACATAGCAGGTGTTGACATGCTTTTCTTGCAATGGGCAACACAGTAAATATTTTAAGCCTTGCATGTCCCATATGGGTTCTCCTTCTCCTCCTCCTCCTTTTAAAGGTCTTTAAAATATAAAAACAATTCATAGCTAATAGGCCATACAAACACAGGCCACGGGCCATATTGGATCCATAGATCATAGTCTGCTGACCCTGAAATACAGAAATATAATAATAGTGTTTAGTAAACTGACTGCGTATCCTGTACTCTGTTGGATCATTCCCACCAGTATACAAATAATATTGTTATTTCCACATTCTCAAAAAAAAAAAAAAAATCCCTTCTATTGGCTTCACTTTCCCACGAGCTGACGCTCCATATATTTCTTTTGCAATGCAGCAAACTCCCTCAAACACTTACCTGTACTTGGAGTATCAAATATTTCCTCTCCCACTCCAACAGGCTTTGAGATTCCTAAGAAGAGCAACAGTGAATTCATGAAAGAGGGAGTAAGGACACTTGGGGCCTGTGGTCCCTGGGACTCTGCTATACCTGAGTGTGTATACCCCAGCTACTAATGCCAATTTTTCTACTTTTGGTAGAGATGGAATCTTGCTCTTCTCTGCTGGTCTTGAATTCCTGGCCTCAAGTGATCCTACCATCTTGGCCTCCCAAAGGCCTCTGGGCTTTTCGATGCTTCCCTTGCCCCTTTGTTCACCAAACCATGTCATCTCCTAATATCTCTGCCAAGATGTTGGCATCCCAGGCAGCAGATCTGGCTGTAGATATGCCTCACGGGGCCGATTATGCTTCATAAACTGTACAGTGGTGAAAGGACCAGGGAAAAAGCTTCCAGCTTGAATATTGGGCCAGATTTCATCAGCATCATGGGTCTGCAGCCCAGCTGATGCCTGCCTCCTCCGCAGACCTTGAGTGAAATTGCCCAATGTCGCCATATATCTCAGCAGGAGGGAAGAAGGAAGCAAGAACAGACACACTGTTTAGGTCCGTGAATTGCCCCACCTGGTGCTGGTCTTTAAGCTCCTGGTGCAGCTTCAGGGGGTGGCCTTTATCCCTGAGCCACTCCTCCATGTGTCTTGTTGCTGCTGAAGTGTATTTATTTTTATTTTTAATTTTTTTTATTAAATCATAACTGTGTGCATTAATACTATTATGAGGTACAATGTGCTGGTTTTATATACAATTTGAAATACTTTCATCAAACTGGTTAACATAGACTTCACTGCATTTTCTTATATTTCTCTTCTTTTTTGTCTCACTTTATCGTGCTTGGTAGAGTGCTGTGGCATCACCCAGCTCACAGCAACCTCTATCTCCTGGGCTTAGGCGATTCTCTTGCCTCAGCCTCCGGAGTAGCTGGACTACAGGCGCCCACCACAATGCCTGGCTATTTTTCTGTTTTTTGCAGTTCGGCAGAGGCCAGGTTTGAACCCGCCACCTTCTGTATATGGGGCTGGTGCCCTACTTGATGAACCACAGGCGCTGCCCCATGGAAGTGGTCTGGGTAATGTTTCTTTCTTCCTTTCTTTTTTTTTTTTTGGCTGGGGCTGGGCTTGAACCCGCCACCTCCAGCATATGGGGCCAGTGCCCTACTCACTGAGCCACAGGTGCCTGCATTTTCTTAATTATTGTGTTAAGATATTTATATTCTACCTTTAGTAGATTTAACATGTACCCTTGTAAAATGCACCGTAGGTGTGGTCCCACCAACTACCCTCCTTCCTTCCATCCTCCCCCTTTCCCTACCCTTCCTCTCTTCTTTCCCCTTCATCTTGGGCTATAGTTGGGTTATAGCTTTCATATAGAAGTGTGGGTGCTTATAAATTAGTTTCAGTGTAGGGCTGAGTACATTGGATACTTTTTCTTCCATTCTTGAGACACTTTGCTAAGAATAATATGTTTCAGTTCCATCCATGTAAACATGAAAGAGGTAAAATCTCCATCTTTTTTAAAGGCTGCATAATATTCCATAGTGTACACATACCACAATTTATTTATTTATTTAATTTATTTTTAAATTAAATCATAGCTGTGTACATTAATGCAATCATGGGGTACAATGTGCTGGTTTCATATACAATCTGAAATATTTTCATCAAACTGGTTAACATAGCTTTCATGGCATTTTCTTAGTTATTGTGTTCAGATATTTATATTCTGTATTCAGTAAGTTTCACCTGTACC
>CAUYRH010043886.1:0-30684 GCA_963574655.1 Perodicticus potto
ATATTTACATATTGCTAAGTGAAAAAAGCCAGTCTGAACTTTCCATAATACATAAAAAAAAAAAAAAAGGAAAAACTCTAGTCTGAAAGTATGATACCATCTACACAACATTCTGAAAAAGGCAAAACTATAGAGCTACTAAAACAATTAGTGGTTGTCACCAGTTGAGGGGGCAAGGGAAGAAGTAGGAAGAGGTGGAGCAAAGTGGGTATTTAGGTCCTGAAACAATTATGTGATTTCATGATAGTGGGTACATTTGATTACATATTCATCAGAAACCCAGAACAATGTGCAACACAAAGAATGAATCCTAATTGAAACTATGGACTTTAGTTAATAGTAACAATTTATCAACATTCATCCATCAATTGTAACAAATGTATCACAATGTATCACAGCAATGTAAGATGTTAGCAGTAGAAGAAACCAGGAAGGCTGGGGGAAGGCATACATGGGTACTTTCTCTAATTTCTGTTCAAATGTTTTGAGAAATTTAATACTTCTCTAAAAAATGTCTATTCTATCCTCACACTGGATAAGTAATTTGGGTAAAGAATTTTATGCTAAAAATAATTTTCCCTCAGAATTTTTGAGACATTGCTCAGTTCCTTTTAAATCTCAGTGTTGATAATAGAAGTCTGTGGTCATTTTACGTTCTGATCCATGGCACAATCTGTTCTCTCATAGCTGTTTCAAAACGATGCAGCCACAAGTGTCACATGTCACTTCTGACACTTATTGTCAGGGCCCAGGACTGGCCAAGTCTCGGCTGGCTTAATTAGGTTCTGGACGCCGACCGCTAAGTTACCTTGCTCAGGTTCAGTTTCTCTTAGGTGCCTGAGGGCTGTCTGGTTTATCTGGAGAGAGAGAGAGAGAGAGAGACTTAGAGAGAATAAAGCAGTATTCTTAGAAAGCTAGATCTTAGTCTTTAACACCACTGCTCTCATCTCGTGAGCTCTCATGCCTTTAGGCATCTCTTAGGCCTTTAAAAAAATATTCTCTGTTCTCAGGGTTTTACAAAAAGTTTGTAATGACATAGGTCTTTCTTTTCTCACTTTCTCTGGCCTTTCAGTCTGGACGTCTGTGCCCGGCAGGCTGAGGGTGTGCATCTTCCTGGGATCTTTCCCTTCTGTTGTTCATGTCTTCTTTCCTGGTAATTTACACCTGTTGGTTGATTCTCTATTTACCTTTTTAAAAGTGTCAGTATTTTCTTTTTCTTTTCTTTCTTTTTTTTTTTTTTTGTTTTTTAAGGGTTTGTTTCTTCATTTGCTTGTTTGTTGTTGTTGTGGAAATCCCTGTTCTTCCCTAAACCTTATTTTCCAATTCTCCTATGGGGTTTGTTGATTTTACTATCACCTGTTCTTCTCTGTTAATTCCGAAGTTGTTAATTGTAGAATCTTTAAAATATTCTTCTGCTCTCTGCATATCCATGCTGCTCTTGCACACCTCCCTCCCCCCCCCCCAGTTTATTTTTTCTCTTATGTTGAGGGCTTTTCTCAAACTTCTGGTAGAAAAGGGTCTGTCCATTTATAGGCAAGAGTAGAGCATTAAAGAGCTGAGTAGAAGCTGTTTGTGCATATGTGAAGCTGGTTGATGTGGAACAATTAGTGGGCGTAGAGCTTTTTAATTCAACTTCCTATATGTTGGTAAATATTGGTATCTTCAAGTTCATTGTCTCCAGAGAAGGATACTGTTATCACATGCCTGGGATACAGGACTGGCTACTTGTGCTCAAGACAGTGGAAAATGCTGGTGTTTCAGCACACAGGAGGCAGGTTCACACTTAGTCCCTCTTTTCCAGCACAGCACTGCGTCTCTATCTTCCTTGCTACCTTCTGTCATATCTTTGAAGGCTTTCTGGTTCAATTTACCTGACTTTACAGAGTAGGGGTGGTTTAATTGCTCTTCATACATGTTCATCAGTGAATCCTAATCTTTAGCTTTCTGACTCACACCTGTTCTCCATTTTCTGAACTCTTCCAAGGTGAAAGAGTTCCATGGGGACCAAATGAGCATTTAATTAATATCATTTATCACTGCTGTTAATATTATTGTTATTCATTGCTGTACACTGTGAAGGGATTTTGGTTTGGCCTGCTTTTCTCTCTGCTAGGTCATTTACCATACTCCAATCTGCTTTCAGTCTTCGTAAATAACAGGCTGAGACGTATCTGTGGTAGGCAGAAAAATGGCCCACCAAAAGATGTCCACACCAGCACCCTGAATCTCCGTGAACGTTAGCCTTATTTGGAAACAGGTATTTGCAGATGTGACTAAGTTAAGGATTTTGAAATTAGGGTCCACCCAGGTAATCATGGGTGGGCCCTAAATGCCACCACAAGTCTCTGCGTACATGGGACACACAAAGCAGAAGAGAGGCAAGAAAAGACGGAGGCAGTGTGGCTGCCGAGGCAGAAAACGATGTCATGAGTGTCACATGTCACTTCTGACACTTCTTGTCAGGGCCCAGGACTGGCCAGGTCTCCGCCCGGCTTAACTAGGTTCCCCAAGTGGTCCGCTAAGTTACTTTGCTCAGGTTCAGTTTCTCTTAGGTGCCTGACGGCTATCTGGTTTAGCTGGAGAAAGAGAGAAAGAGTCTTAGAGAGAGTAAAGCAGTCTTCTTAGAAAGATAGATCTTAGTCTTTAGGAGAGCTTGGTGATCTTCAGCAGAGAGACACCGTGCTGGCGTTCTGCAGGCAGGAGAGGAGACAGAGTCAGCGAGCAGGGTTTGTGATAGAATGCGCATGCTCCCGACTGCCTTCTCCTCCAGCCTAATACAAGGCTGATCGCCTGCCTCTCAACACCACAGGTGTAGAGACTGCCAATTCACCACTGCTCTCATCTCGCGAGCTCTCATGCTTGTTAGGAGAGCTAAGTCCCTCTCTAAGCCCTTTCCACCCATGTGTTCCATCACTGAACTTTACAGGTATTTCTTATAACTCTCACTCCTCCTAGCCATAGGCTATACGGGCTCCAACACACGAGCTAAGAGATGGCTAAAGCCGTCAGAAGCTGGGAGAAGGAAAGACCGTGTTCTCTCCTAGAGCCTTCAGATGAGTGCAGCCTGTACTTCTGGCCTCCAGACTTGTAAGGGAATACATTTCTGTTTTTTTGTTTGTTTGTTTGTTTGTTTGTTTTTTAAGAAGCTCTTAATGTCAAGCAGTCTTCCCACTTGAGTGTCCCAAAGCATCGAGGTTACAGATGTGAGCCAGGATGGCTGACTATTTCTATTGTTTTAAGTAGCCTACTTTGTAGTAATTTGTAACAGAGCTCTAAGAAACTAATACAAATTATCTTCTAGTTTTATCCAAGAGGAATTTATATTTCAGTTTTGTGTATTCTTGGTTGTTATGGGAAGAAAGCATTTGCTATCCATTTTGAAATTAGCAGTATATTACAATATATTGTAACTTATCTCTAATTTTTGAACATTTTGGTTGTAGCCCAATGGTAGATAGCTTAGAAAATGTTTGGAAAACATACTTGCTGGTTATTTCTATTTATTACTCAATAGGTCTACTGTTTATATTCTTTAAGTTTCTGATTATTTCTTTAAAATGATTCATAGAAAATAAACTACAAATTTGCCTATTAAAGGGTCCTAATCTTGGTTTTCGATGTCTATTGTTAAAATTTTTGCCTGATAGGTTTTTTTAAAACCTATTATTCTATTAAAAAAACCGATACCTACTAGAGGTATATGAGAATGCCTGTTTTAACCCAACCTCACCAAAAATGAGAATTTTAAAAATAATTGCCAATATAATACATAAGAGCATCTTATTTTAATCTTCATTTCTTTAATAGTTCTAATGATGATTTGTTCGTATTATTATTTGTATTCTTTTCTCTATGTATAGCTAGTTCATATCATTTTGCCCATTATTTGATCAAGATTTTAGTATCTTTCTTGTTGATATTAAAATCAAGGACATCAAAATTTTTTGTATTACTCCCGAGGCTTTTATTTTCACTTCTTTTCCTTTTTTTTTTGGAGGCAGAGTCTTTGTCACCCCTAGTAGAGTGCTGTGACATCATAGCTCACAGCAACCTCCAACACCTGGGCTCAAGCGATTCTCCTGCTTCAACCTTCCAGGTAGCTGAGATGACAGGCGCCCACCACAACGCTTGGCTATTTTTAGAGATGGGGTCTCGATCTCACTCAGATTAGTCTGGAACCTGTGAGCTCAGGGCAATAAACCCTCCTCGGCCTCCCAGAGTGCTAGGATTATAGGCATGAGCCACCGTGCCTGGCCTTACTCCCAAGGCTTTTCATAGTTTATTATTTATCTTTAATTTTTTTTGTACTTTAGCATCTATACAAATTCAACATTTTTTCCTAGTCAAATATATTAATATTTCCCTTGGTGATTTATTCAATTATTTTATCCTTAGAAAGTTTCCCCTAAACAAGGATAGAATTATTTTTAAAAAGAAGTACATTTTTACATTTGTCTCTGGAGTTTATTTTGGTATATGATGTAAGGTAGAAATCTAACTCTGACCCACTATAGTAACCAGTTGTCCTAAGGTATTTATGGAGTAAGTCTTTCCCCCACTGATTTGTGTTGTATCATACACTGAATTATAACTTACATTGTGTCTGTTGTTTCTAACAAGAAAAGGAATAAGAGGTAGTGTAGCAAATATAATTTTACCTACTATCCAATACTACAACCTGTGACATCTTATAAAATTTTTATTTAAAGATATGTTAAAAATTACTAATGAGGCTTGAGACATATAATTCCCTTTGTCCTTAGAAACCCTGAGTTATGCATATTTTATGGGCATCTAATCAACATTTTATGTTTTTGCTTATTATTAATACATGTATTTATAAAGAATTGTTATGTACTTTTCAAAATAATTTATGTTATTATCTAGTTTTAGTGTTATAACACAACTTATTGACTGTTTAATCTTTTTCCCATTAATTTTGACACCACTTATACCAAGATTTTTACATACATAGGTCTATTTCTGTACTTTCCTTTTCTTTCTTTCTTTCTTTTTTTTAAATAGTAGCTGTGTACATTAATGCAATCATGGGGTACAATGTGCTGGTTTCATATACAATCTGAAATATTTTCATCAAAATGGTTAACATAGCCTTCATGGCATTTTCTTAGTTATTGTGTTAAGACCTTTATATTCTGTGTTCAGTAAGTTTTACCTGTACCCTTTTAAGATGCACCATAGGTGTGGTCCCTAATTACCCTCCCTCCACCCATCCTCTCTATTCTATGTTTTTATTAGTTATTGTTGCTAATCTCTTACTGTGCCTAGTTTATAAATTACGCTTTATCATAGATATGTGTGTAGTTTATAAATTAAACTTTATCATAGGTATGTGTGTATTCAAAAAAATATAGTATATATAGGGTTTGGTATTATCTACAGTTTCAGACATCCACTGGGGGTCTTGGAACACCACCCCTGCAGATAAGGGAGGCTACTGTATTCATTTCAAGTTGCAGAACTCTTGAGAAATTGAGACTTGTGAAGTATAAAAGATGTATACAAGAAGTATAGAAAGAAGATGGTCCTCAAAGAAATAGGGCCACTCTTTATGCACTGTTTTGTAACTTATTTTTGCCATTCCTCCTCCAAAATATTTAATAGTATCATTGTCAAGGAGACTAACTCTTTACATCCTTGTAATAATGGATAAAATGCCCTTAAATCAATGGGTACCCCATGGCAACATTTTCTCTATAATTTCATCACAGCTACAGAAAAAATGTTAAAGACATCTTATAAAGGCAACAGAGAAGAGTACTGTGATTCTAAGCTGTTTATATTCTTTTTTCAATGTATAATATAAATTTATTTACATGGCTATGATCTTGTAAGTGTGTAAGAATGCTTAACTATATTCTCTGAGCCTATCCATTTAATAAAACACTCTACATTGTATATACTTATCTTTAGTCTCAGGCATTTATGCTAATGTTTTTTGAAAATTAACTATTCTACTTAGAAAATATCATCCTCAACTATGGCATACTGAATTACAGCACCCATATTTAGCCTACCAAAAATGTCAAATATTTTTTAAGCAGGTATCTGCAAGCATGTTAATGGAATGATTTGCCATTTAAGAATATTTTTTAAAAAGAAGTTTATAACTCCAATCCCAGAAAAAAATTAAACTATAAACCAAAAATGGACAAACAACAAATTATTGAAACATACATATGTCCAAAAATGTTTTCTGCCACAGTATTAGTTCTAGTTATTCTCTCCCCAATTCAAATATTTTATATATGCTATGACAGATACATATCATCCATTTAACTTATTTGAGTAACAGCACTCTTTTTAATGAATTTCTTTTTCATAATTCATTTTACATTGATCATAAGCCATGTGCCAAATACTATATAAGAGGTGAGTTATTCTCTGAAGACTTCCTGAATTTGCATTTCAGTAGTTTAGGAGATCTTGCTTTCTATCATTCTAGAACTATAATTACTTGGTAAATTCTTTCTTTGCTAAATTGCCAGGGAGGATTTTACTAGCTGGGCTCTTTCAGTTTTTTATCATGCAGCATTTGGTGGGCCATCCCCTGTGGCATGGTTATCACCATTCCATCTTGGAACGTGCTCTATTTCTCCACTGGGTGAAGTGGTTTAATGACTGTCAATTTGTGAAGTGCTCTCTGGGATTATCTTAATGCAAGATAGTAGGAGTAGAAGCATATTTCATTCTCTTCTGTCAAGATAGAAAGAACAAATACAATATATCATCTTCTAGCAAGAGTGGATGAAAATTCCAGGGAGTGACCTAGAGGCTCCATCACATTGGGGCCCATACAAAGTATGGCTAGGTTACTGTCTTCAGGGTCTGATGGCTTATTTATTTATTTATTTATTTAAGATAGATTTCACTCTGTTGCCCAGGTTGGATTGCAGTGTTGCAATCATAGCTCACTGCAAGCTCTAGCTCCTGGGCTTAAGTGATCCTTCTGCTTCAGCTTCCTGAGTAGCTAGAACTACAGACTTATGCAATCACACCCAGCTAATTTTTATTTGTAGAGACGGGGTCTCACTATGTTGCCCAGGCTAGTCTCAAACTCCTGGCCTCACTAAATTTTCCTTGAAGAGGGACTGGTCACATAAATAATGATTTACCCATCACTAGAACAATGGAGCATTATACAGCTATAACAAGAATGAGAAAAGCGATCTTCCTGCCTTGGCTTCCCAAAGTGCTGAGGTTACAGGTGTGAGCTACTGCACCCAGCTATCACTTTAGTTTAATAGTTGTTATTAGTATATATGTGTGTGTGTGTGTGTTTCTGTGTAGCTTTATACTATGTATGTGTATATAAATATTTTCTTTAAAACCTACTCCTCAGGGTCTTGGAAAGAGAAAGGGAGAAGATAAAAAGATAGAGGGAGAGAGAATTTCTTTCCTACCTTGTCCCCATCTGCTCAGTTTCTTTTTTTCTTTTCTTTTCTTTCTTTCTCTTTCTTTTCTTTGTGTGTGTGTGTGTATATGTTAGAGAGAGAGTTTCTTTACTCTGTCATCCTGGGTAGAATGCTGTGGACTATGGCATGATAGCTCACAACAACCTCAGACTCTTGAGCTTGAGCAATCCTCTTGCCTCAGCCTCCTGAGTAGATGGAATTACTGACATATGACATTACACTTGTCTAGTTTTTTCTAATTTCAGTAGAGACAGGATCTTGCTCTTGCTCAGGCTGCTCTCGAACTCCTGAACTCAAGCAATCCACCTACCACAGCCTCCCAGAGTGCTAGGATTACAGGTGTGAATCACCGCACATGACCTACTGAGCTTCTTCACTGTACCTCCTTCACTCTGTTCCACTCAGCACTGTTACTTGTTCCTTGTGAGTCCATCCAGATTTTCTTTATGTACTTATAAGAAAAGATGAATATAGATTTTTTTGGCTTTTTTCCTCTTATGCACAAAAAGTAACCTACTATGTACACTATTCTGCACCCTGTATTTTTCTCTTCATGTTCATAAAGAGCACCCTCATTCTTGTTATAGCTATAAAATACTCCATTGTTCTAGTGATGGGTAAACCATTATTTATGTGACGAGTCCCTCTTTGAGGGAAATGTAGTGAGACCTGCTCTCTAGTAGAAAATTAAAAGTGAAAAATATTTATCTAGGCATGGTGGTATGCACCTGCAGTCCCAGCTACTCAGGAGGCTAAGACAGGAGGATCACCTAAGCCCAGGATTTGGAGGTTACAGAGAGCTATAAGCATGCCACTGTACTCCAGCCTGGGTGACAGGGTGTGCTCCCTGTCTCTAAAAACAAAAATTTTTGAAAATTCAACAAGGGTGGGGAAAACACTAAAATAGAATACAAAGAGAAAAAGAAAATTACCCTAACTTGAAACAAGGGAACTAACCAAAGTAACATTTCAATAAGGTATGTTGACAAAAGGCATAAGAAGTATACACAGATACTGTACTCTACTTAATGGGTTGTGTTTTTTGCAGTGGAATGGATTAGTAATTCTGAAGCTACTTTCTGGGCATGCTAAGATTAAGTAGTGCATAGGAATAACATACCGTGGATAATGAGAGGTAGGTGTTGTCCCTACTGGGGGAGGAGCTACAAATATGGCAAAAGAGGAGGCTATGCTGAATCATGTGGTGTTAAATAGGGATTTGAGGTGTCACTATAAACTCATAGTTTTAGCAGATTGAGTATAGACAGATGATCAATAGGTTGATTAATAACATAAATGTAGATAGATAAATTAATACAGATAGGTGATAGATAATAGATCAATTTATATAGCTGAGTCTATCACAGGCGCTTAGAATCAATGGCACTGCAGAAGCACTGAGCATATCTAGCACCCAGATTTTGGCTACTGAATACTATTCTCCACTAAAAAGAATCAAGGCTCCTTAGAGAAATAACTGATACCAGGGTTGGTGCAAGGACAAGATGAGCCTGGAGCATTTTGTAGCAAAGACTAAGTAACAGCTCAAAGAACAATGGGGATGTGTTAAAAGCACACACAAAAATCAACTTGAACAAACTCCCACTGACCAAATTGGGATTATCTGACAGCAATAACTGATTAAGGCAAGGATAATCAATTGATGGTAAAACTAGAGGATAAGTGTTTAATGAGAATAAGGGTTTCTACATCATCTCAAAGTGCCCCCCATATACATGCACGAAATGAATGTTTTTAATTACAAAGGGACAAAATTTATAGTGAAGAAATCTTAGAGACACTGCCTTAACCAAGTGACCAAAGTTAACATTAATGCCACAAAGCAACATCATGTGCCTCCTCATATGATGCACTGGTGAGGTTACAACATCACTCCTGGAGTATCCTTGCCAAAAATACATAACATGAATCTAAGCATGAGGAAACAAAAGCAACTCCATATCAAGTAATATTTCACAAAATAACTCACCTACATTCTTCAAAACAGTCAAGGACATGAAAGACAGACAAAGGAATTGTCCAGATTAAAAGAAACTAAAGAAACCAGACAACATTATCTTAAATTGGATCCTAGTCTAGAAAACATAAATTTTCCTTTTTGTTATAAAGGACAGAATAGGTCAATTGATGAAATGAGAATAAGGTCTGTAGATTAGATAATAACACTGTACTGTATCCATGTTAGTTTCTTAATTTGATATTTGTATTGTGGTTGGTTATGTAAGAGACTATTCTTGTTAGGAAATTTTGAAGTGTTAAGAGTAAGTTTGCAGCTTACTCTCAAATGGTTCACATAATAATATGGAAAAATAAAAAGTTAATGTCTGGGAAGTCTAGTTGAAAGGTATATAGGAATTCTTTATTCTTACAATGTTTCTGTAACCCTGTAATTATTTTAAAAAAGAAAGAAAAACCATTGTGAGAGTCTGTACTATACAGGCATAACCTAAAAATAACAAGAACAACAATAACAAACCATGTTTGTGACAGCATGGCTTGGAGGGCTAGATTTCACTCTTGGACTGCCAGTTTGCAGTCTGATTTAGAGCTGTTTTCTTGAGTTGATTTTGAGTGAGGTCTTGCTGATAACCACTGTTGCCAGTGCTAGAGAATGCTTTGCTGCATGTGGAACTCTTAAACCAGCTTAGCTACCAGCAAGGAAGCAGAAACATCCCTTATATAAATACCCAAATTGACAATGAAGCAGTTTAAATCTGCAGGCAGCCCCAGTCCCCAGAGGACTGCAGGGCTGTGGTCCAGATGGTCTTCCCCCACAGAAATCCTGCACTTTATTAGCTGCCTTGGAGAGGTGCAAGCAGTCTGGCTTCCTGATTTCTGATCTCAGCCATACACAGCACTAGAGGGGTACCTAACAATCTTTCAGAACCCCACTGTTGAAGAAAAAATGTTTGTATAAATAAAGGGAAAAAAGAAACTTTAAAGTTGAATGAATGAAGGAAGGAAAACACGTTTCAATATTGCAAAGGGAAATGTTGTTCTTGGCATATCAAGCTTTCCTGGGCAGGAAGGAGAAAGTAGGAGAGCAGCAGGGCCTTCTTAAGCGGCCTTGTGCAGCATATGGGAGGTCACTCTGAAAGTGCAGCCAAATCTGCCAGACACAGGATGTGTTAAATCAGTTTACAGACTGATCTAAGGAACATTCACGCTACCTCTCCCTTCCCAGCCTGCCATCATTCTTTCCTGCTTATTACAAAATCCAAAGGCCAAGGGGAGCACAGGCAATGAGCACTAAGCCCAAAGGAGGAGGTTCTTTGATGATCTGAGCCTTAGGAAGGAGGAAAGAGTTACTCAAGGTTAAGAGCAGGGAACAGCATTTTCCTGGATGGAAAAGGATATACAAAGGAGAGGCATGATAGATACAACTTTGGGTCTGTGTCTTAATCTCCTTCCATTTCTCTCAATCTTTTCATCTTTTCTCTGGGAACAGTCCAAGAATATTCCAACAATATGCAGTTAGAAATTATGAATTGAGCTCCCTGAGGACATGGAGGCCCAGGGAATATAGATTTAGTAGATTACGGGTTTCAAGATCCATTCTACCCAGAATGCAAGAAAAGTGCCTGTCTTAGTGCCTGATTGTGTGTTACTCACCCCAGGTAAACACATTTCCCCTCAGGCTGAGGAGGTTTTATTAACCATTATGTTTATTCTAGAATAATTTTCTAGATTGTTTTCAGTGTCATCCCTTTATCATTTTTGAACCAACCTATATTAATCCCAGTGTACAATAGTAGTGGGAGCTTAAAGTCAAGATCTGGATACTCTCCCTGTCAATGATTGGCCTCTTAATCTTGAGTAGCTTCTCCCTGGACAGAAAGGAGCCCCAGACACCCAGGCAATCCTTGCCATCTCTGCTTCATGACTGAGTGAGCCACTCAACCACAATGAACTGGTTTCCTACTCTGTAAAATGATACTATTAATTTCTGTCCCACAGAGAGGTTGTGAGGATCTTCTCTCAGGAAAAACTTTTCCCCTCCACCTCTGACAGCAGTGGGACAAGAGAACAGTGGAGGCCAATTCTGTGTGCCATGGGGGCATTTCTTCATTCCATCCGATCTAAACCAGAAAAGTGCAACAAAACCTGAGGCTGAAAGACCTGAATTTAGGAGTGCTGAGTGGAGCATGACAGCACAGGGACAGCCAAGCCAGGCTTCTGAACCTCAGCCCGACACATTGGTTCCATGACTATGCCTGTGGGATGGGAAATCCCAGGGTACTAGGTCACCAAAGTGTGTTCTGTAACAGGGCAGGTAGATGCACAAAATTCAGGTAGCCACATACCCTTGTGTCCTGCAAATTCTTCATCCTATGGTGAAGGGAATACCTGGACAAGGGCTGGAATAAGGATTTCTAAAGTACTAGGCTCAGGGCAAAAGACCTCTTCTTCAGGTCTAGGGGCAATACTGGGATAGGATTGGACATTTGACTTGCAAATAGCCCCACCATTGACTGGCCAGTGATCCATGAGGTAGCTTGGCATGAATAACTCTGCCCAGAGAGGATGACTGTGGAAGGCAGTAATGTCCAAAACTGGCAACAATATATTTCCACTCAGAGGTTTTTCTATCACCTTGCCATGCTCCTCCAAGGGGTGGAGTCTATTTCTCCTCCCCATGAACCTAGATAGGACTTTGTGATTGCCTCCCTATACTCATGGATCCAAGAGAAGGAGGCACGCCACATCCGGGGATAGGGGGCCACTCCAGGAAGCATCAAGGTTGGTCAGGAAGCTGAGGTAGAAAGGGTGACTATGGCAAGAGCCTTTATTGTGGTTTTTATGGAAAAGAACAGGGTATGAGGCAAGGTAAGCAGGTTCAGGATTGGTTAGTTTAATAAAAGTTTAAATAATTTCAGGAAGCTCTGGGCTATAAGGGCTGGCCACAGTTGTTTGGTATCTGGCCCTAGGGTGACTGGGGCTGGAGAATGGGGGTCCCTGGGGAATAAGAGCTTAATAAAGGTGGTTGGGAGCATGAGCTCTGGATTGTTTTGTTGGTTTCCATATGAAAGACACCCTCACTGATCAGTTGTGTGCTATCTCTAGGAATCAGCTAATCCTGGAAGGGGAATGTTGCTCCAAGGTCAGCAAGGGCCCAGGCTGTCAAAACATCAGAGTATATAAAATAAACAGCCAAACAGCCCAAAGGCTTCAGCTGACAGCATCAGCTGCAATAAGGGAAAGTGAGCCTTTAGGGGATTCTAGCTCCTGGACTTCTAGCAGCCCAGGTAGCACCATGTAAAGTAGAGATGACCTTTCTCCACCAACTTCGGACCAAATTACAGATTCATAAACATAATGAAACATACAAATATTTTTGCTTTTTTTTAAGTCACTACATTTGGGGGTAACTTTTCATATAACCATTGTAACTTGAAAAATGGTAATGAACTAAGCCAAACAGATTCTCTCTCTCTCCTCAATTTAAACTGGGATAATTAGTGAGTTGCTAACAGGAGGACAAGGAATTAAGACTCAAAGAGAAGCAGTGATGGAAGATGCCGCTGAGTCACATTCATGACAAATGACTTGTCTGGAGTAGCGGACTTTGATCTGTAAAGGCCTTGGTCACTGAATTCCCCAGTATCCTGAGGTCAGCTGGTTGTCCCTCAGGCCTGCCAGGCAGTGGGTTTCTCCATGGTCTGAGCTGGGGTCCTGCAAGGGGTTCGATGAACAGACATCCCTGCTACAGGACCCTCATGGTGGTCCTTCCCTGACAGTCTTCATTCCCTGCAGCCTGTGGAGCCTCTCACTCTTGGGGACACATGGCACCCAGCCAGGGCTTGATATACAGGCAGCAGGCAGGATGTGTGATATCCACTTTTCTCCTACCAAGAGCCCTCTGGGACTCACAGAGACAGTAAGTCCCAGAGAAAAGAAGCCTCTTGCATGTTGCCTCTTTTAGCTAAGGGAAGGCCTTCTCTGCCCAGGGTCCCTATATGCCTCCTTCTCCACCCACCCCAGGCCAGCACTCAAGTGTGGGTCACAGGGAGTGTCTCCCATAAATATGCTAGGATTAAGCCACACTGGGTAGACGATAGCAGTTCATTGGAGTTAAGAGCCCCCATTAAGGAAGTGGGTTAGCAGTGTATGTGCAGAGAGGGGCAATGTGTATCAGGGCACCTAGTGTGTATGTGTGTAACTGGGGAAGAGAGAAGGTAGAGAGAGTGGAGTCAGGAGACAGACTGATTTATTGTGATGTTACTCCCTGTTTTAGCCCCTCCCCCCCCGAACCAGAGGAGATTTCCAACCCTCCCTTGATCCTGACCTCTGGGAAATTTATATGAAAAGTAGAAATTGCTTGCAAACACTCCCTTGTCCTCATCTGTGATCAGGTTTATGAGGGAGGCTCTGAGAACCTGTCCAAGACCAGGTGGAGAGCTGAAGGGTAGGGTGGTGCTTCTTAGGGCTGGGACCTAGACGGCTGGGGGTGGTAGGGGAGAGGGAGGGAGAAACAGGCAGTGCCAATGTGGAGAAACCAGCCTGGGCAGAGACAGTCTTGTCACGTGTGTGCCTGTGCAAGGGCGTGTATATGAGCCCATGTACAAATAAGCATGTAGCTGCATGTGCTAGTATGCGTGTCTGTGACCAGACCTGCTGGTAAAACAACTCTTCTGTCTGGCCAGGGCCTACCCATGCAAGTGGTGCCAGTAAGAGGTGCTACTAGGGCTCTTAAAGGACTTGAGTCGGCAGCAGCTTCCAGATGGAACAGAAACCACACATGGACACCTCCAATATGAATACATGGACTGCAGTTATGCACACATGGGTTGGCCTTTCCTCTTTACCAGCAGCCTGGGAATGACTGGTAGCACAGAACTCACACCACAACTGCTGCCATGTCTGGTCTGTCTACCTCAGCTCTGATACAGCTTGCATAGGAATAAGCAAGAGAATAAAGGGAGTGCCTGTGTCTGGGGTAGAGCCCAGGGTCTGGGCAGCCCAGTAAGAGAAGCCATAGATGCCAGCAGCCAAGCAAGAGTAGCCCCCACCAGTCTGGCCAGGTGGTACTTGGTACGTGAGATATAGGAGAGTCATCAAAGGGACGATCCATGTGAGGCCTAAAAGTGTGGGGTCCCACCTCAAAGGGCTTAATGCCTCCAGAGGCACCAAACCAACTTGAGACTCTGACTCTCTGCCCTTTCAGGAACCAAAGCCACTTCTGCCAGTGGGCTGAGGGCACACAGGGCTGCCCAGCTCACTCTACTCCAGGGCATTCCTTTGCCACAGGGTTTCAGGGTGGGACCGTGTCCTCCCCTCGACCAGGGCTCTCAGGGAGGACCAGAGCCCAGAGATGCGTCCCCTTTCTGTACCCAAGTTCTCAAAGTAGGGCAGATCTATAATTTTGGAGGCAAGGGGAAGTGAAAAGGATGTCCTCCTCCAAGAAGGCTTCTTGGGTTTCTGAGTACTTTGAAAATGTTCCACCTTAGCCCTAAGTTCCCACGGTCTATCTCAGACCAGGCTGTGTCTTGCTCTCAAATTCCCCAAACACTTCTTGACCACCAACATTATGTTCTTTTCTCTTTGTACTCAAGACCTCAACTATCTTTTTTCCCTTCACCAGAGGTCAGCATCCATTCTGCCTTTTCATCTCCCTCCTCCAAGACTGACTTCCATGTGGGTATATCACGCCAGTTCCCCTGCTCTCCACCCCTCTAAACAGGCACAGGGGCCCTCACGTTCCTGAGTGCTTTTTTGCTAATACCCTGGGGAAAGCTGAAAAGGAGAGCAAATCATGACAGCTAGGTAAAGTAGGAGACACAACTGGGCCCATGCAGGAGCTGGCAGGGCGTGAGGCTGCCTTCTACATCCAGGGGGATACAAGAAAAGGACCTTACAACATAGTGGCCACCAGGGGGCAGGCTACACCTGCTGGACCACCGACCTCTTTGGGTACCTTATTGTGGAAAGTGTGTGTAGGTAAGCCCCACCTGGAGCCAGGTAGAGACATCCTGGGGATGAGGGCAGAAGAAGACAGCTAGGAAGCCCCAGGTGTCAGTGGACATAAACATTTGATTGGAAGAATCCAGGTGAGATGGGGAGAAAGCAGGTTTTGTTAAAAATCAGGATGTTGAGGAAGGAACCACAGGTATTGAGGGCAGAGGGATGAGCTATTGGGAAACCCTTACAGATAATATCTGGGGAAATCAGAGTAGGGAAGACAAAGTGCCTTGGGGTTCAAGGATGTCCTCCAGCTTTCCTAACATCAACTTGATCCTCTTGGTCATGTGGAGAGACAACAGGAGTTCACACTCTCCCACTAGGGACCTTCACCTCCCTGCTTCAGATGTACCACTGGCAGACCACTCCAGCCCAGGCAGATAACCATGATTTGGTTGCATGAGCCAAAACAGTCCTTGTTGTTGCTTAAGCTGGTTTGAGTTTTGCCTTCAACCTACTGATCTGAACTAGAATCATAAGGGGTACTTGTTTCTTGCTCAAGAAGTATCAGTGGCTCCAGATTAACCTCAAGTTAAATTCCAAACTCAACCTCTTCTCCAATATTATGTCCTGCTGTTCAGATGCAGCCTTCTCTGTGGACACTGTGGATGGAAAAGTCCTCTTACCCAGGGAGCTGAGGGCTCTGAAAAGGACTTTGTTAGCATCATCTCCTCTGCAGGGACTCCCAGGACTGCCAGAATAAATTAGTTCTACTCTGTGCCACTCTCTGATTATTCCTCCACCTTCTCCAGTAGGCTGTGAGCCCTTAAGGGCACTTTGTCTACTGCATTTGGCCCAGGCCTCGCATACTGAAGGCACCTAATACATACCTGGTGTAGGTGTGGCATGGCCAGCCTAGGCTAACACAGGCAGAGAGATGATTTCAGTTCTGGTTCCAGTAAGAGAGAAGGGCTGCTGCCTTGAGGAAACTTATTCAGGTCCCAAGGTGACCCCAAGAACGAGACCTGTGGGCAGGCTCAGGTTTGTGTTCACTTGACTAACCACCAGGAATCTCTGCCCAGAACCTATTTCCACTCCTCTTCTAACAGGAGACCTGACACCCTCAGGCCCAGCTCCTGAAAGGAGCCAGGAAGCCTGAGCCACAGACACATGAAGCTAGAGTCTGAATAAGACAGACACCAAGAGACAGAGTCTAAGTAACAGACACACAACTAACTTGAGACTAAGATGTATATAATGCAGAAATAGAGCAGATCAAGAAATAGAACCTGGAGGGGGAGATTCAAAGATGGAGGGCAGGACAGGGGCATGATAGGGAATGATGGATCCAAAGAGGATTTCAGAGAGCCCTCCTCTTTGCCTGGGCCCCCAAGCTAGAAACATGGGAGTTCATTTGCTCCTTGCTCACCCCTCACTCCTCCAGCTCAACCAATAGGCAAGACTTGTGCAGCCTCCTTCCAAAATGTACCTAGAATCTCTCTGGCCCCCTCCATTCCCACAACTATCATCATCTCCTTTCTTTATTAATGCAATATCTTTTCTGAGTTTCCTTGCCTCTTGTACTGCCTCAGACCCAATCTGTTAGTCAGCAGGAATTTTTTAAACATGTATCCGATTATGTCATTCCCACAGTACCCAAAATAAAGCCCAAATGCCTTTGCTAGTTCCTAAGGCTTTGCTTGATCTGAGGCCTGCTCAACACCGGAGCTCTAAGCCCCAGCCTTCGCAGACTTTTTCCAGAGCATCCTCTTTCTCACTTCTAAGCCTGGGAACATGCTGCTGCTCCTTCCACCTGGAACAACCATTCTATACTGCTCCTCCCAGTTCTCTTTTCCTCAAATCACCATCTCACTTTGATCTCAATGCCCAGTGTTCCTTCCTCAGGGGCAGCTTCTCACTATCCTCGCCCCCCATCCAACATTCCCCAGTGCAGTCTTACCCCATCCCCACCTTTGAATCTAAGTGTTCCCTTCCATGCTAAAGCTCTACCAGATACTCCAGCCTAGGCTGCCCTTACCAGGTCCTTCCATCTTCCTATCTGCTCCTGTTCTTGGCTCCTCGTGGTTGTGCTTCCCAGCATCAGGTCCCCTTACCCTTGGCATTCTAATCTCTGTTCTCCTGCTTTTCACAGCCCTTTCTAGGGTCATGGTCTTTCCTTTATTTTCCAGTTGTCCTAAGGTTTAAAGACTCCCAGGACAGCCCTTAGCTATGACTGACTTGTGTGAGAGTATGATAGCTCCACTTCCTAATCCCCAGTTTGGACAACTCTGAGATCCCCAGTGTCTAGGACAGACCATTACACATTAAAGGCACTTATTAAATATTTGTTGAATGAACAAATGTAACCAAATTTATCAATCTTATCCTTTGTGATTTCTGGAGTTTCTATCCCTCTTAGGCCTCTTGCATCCATGATCAAAGAACACTTATGAATATTTGTTCTGGTATATTTATTTGTTAAATTTTAATATTTGTTTGATCTGTCTTGAATATGCTATGAGGACTAAGATAAAGATATATTTTCTTCTCACGGCTAATCAGTTGTCCCAACAATTCTTTAATCTTTCTTTTATCTGTAAAACTAAGATACTGTGTTATCTAAGACTTTTTTAATGGGTAATACGCAATCATTTATAATGGTAGTTACAGTGGTTATGTCATCGCATGCAAAAATGTTAACCTTATAATTTTAAACATTTTTAACAGCTACATAAAAATTATGTCAGCATATAGGCAAAGACAGGGAGAAATGGAAGAAGTTAGAGATTGGTTTAAGAATGGTAATAGGGCCAATGACGATATTTTTCTTTGATTTCTATTAATATGAAATAGACAATAAATTGAACATTTAAATGAACAACATATGGTGGGACAAGGACATAAAAGATAACAGACTGCTTTCTTGAGCATTAGCTGAGTGAACAGAATGTCTGGAAGTATCCCCCATACTCTCAAAAGGGCTCCAGCCCATAAGCATGTGTATCAGTGAGTCAAAACGCTTTCATCACTTTGTCTTTGCTGCTGGGCTATTTGGGATGCTTCATCAACCAGGCAGCAAAGATGCTGACCTCTGTGGATGTATAACAAAAACTCTAGGCGAACCATATCCCCAGATAGTCTGCACAGCTATCTCTGAAAGATCCTTCTCTGATCCCTTAGAATTCAATAGTTGTTTCCAACTGACTTCAGAGAACATTGAGTTCACCAGGACCTAGGCCATCCATACCTTCATAACAAATGTGAAGAGCAGCGCATTAGAAGTTGAAACAAGGAAGTCCTGGGTGCCATGGGGTCCTAATCTGGTTACTACTTGGGAGAGTTAGGGAGGGCATGCCCTGGGGCCTGGGTTATTTACAGGAGGAATTGCCTTCCTAACCAAAATGGCACTTCACTTCAACCTTCAGCCTCAGACGACTCACTAAGGACTCAAAGTTGCCCCCAGAAAAGCAGCTATTAACTCACGAGTACACCCCAAGGGCAACTGGCACTAGGTCCCACCCACAAACAGATCCACACGAGGTCCTTGATGGCGCAAAATGCCCGCCTCTTGCCTAATATCTACCTTTGGCTGCGGCTCTCCTGAAGGGCTTTCCCACCTGCCTCGGCCACAGGAACCCTGTCCCAGACCTATCTCCCACTCCTGGGCACTCATGGGGCTTCGCCAGGTACCAAGACCTGCAGGCTGAACCCGCCAGAGGCGCTACATAAGTGTTCTTTAAAATTTTGAGGAGGCAGAAGACCTGGCTGCATACAGCTTCGAGTTCCAGAGAATGCTGGAAGTGAGAAAAGTCCTAACAGCCTAGTCTTCAGAAAGCCACAGTGGGGCTGGACGTGCCCGCAAAGCCCAAAGTGCGCGCGCAGCCTGGCGGGCGAAGGCAGTGCACACTTCATCGCTGGCCGCCCACCCAGCCCTTTCCACCCACCCCTTTCCACCCACGCCTAGCGCCGCAGGCCCTCCAAGACCCTCCTGATTGGTGGAGAGTGCGCGCGAGTGCTCCCGGCCCGCCCCTGTGACCCGCCCACCGAGGCACTGCCCCGCCCCCCAGTTTACTGCGCTGAGAGAGTGGCCTGCAAGTTGGAACCGGAGGGCGCCGCCGGCAAAGGGCTCCGAATCTGAGGCAGAGGGGGCACTTTCCCATCTCGCCCAAGCTCCAGCTGTCGCCTCAGGTCTGACAGGAGCCGGCTGCCCTGCACAAACAGTCCCTGTCCAGCTCTGCCCGCCACTGGCCTCTTCCACTCCTCTCTCCTCAGAGGACCCCCGGGCCCCTTGCGGCAGAACACCCGGAAATGCCCGCTGCCCAGGCTCCCCTTGGCGTCGACACCCTCACGTGCCAGGAGGTTGGTCCTTGGGGGATCCACCGCCAGCACGCGTGCTGTGGGGCCCAATGCTGATGCGTGTCGCGCGGACCCCGCACGCCCTCGAACCTGACCCGGTCCGCAGACCCCCTTTATGTGCAAATCACTCCTCACTCCCGCTCCCCGCTAAACGCCTCAAAGGAGGACCCCCTCCGCCGCGCCCGCGCACCCCTAGATCCCTCCGAACCTAACTACACTCCGGCTCCTCATCACTCCGGCGACCCGCCCGACCCCTCCACGGGCCGCCTTAGTGGTGTAAGGACCACTCCTTAGCAGCCCCCACCTCCGCGAACCGCTGTCCTAGGCGCCCACGGACCAGACTCCTCGGGTCCGGCGCCAGGACACCCCTGACCCAGCACCTTCCCCCAAGATACCGTCAGAGCACTCATTCCGCCCTATCCCTCACGTCTATCCCTTCTCCTGCCTCCTCACGGTAAACATCAGATCCCCTTCTCACTCCCGCCTCCATGCGATCCCTCCTTGGCCCCCGGCCCTCCAACCCGCACACCCCTCCGAATCCTACCCCTACACCTGCGGGTCCCTGCTTCTCCCCTTTATCGCCTCCCCTACCCATCTGCCCTAGACTCCTCCCCACATCCCTCACAGCCCAGGCATCTCACCCCAATTATTTTCCCAGCCCCCGCCCCGGACACCCCTCACAACTACCAGCAGAATCCATGACCGTCCCTACACCTCAAGCCTTTACCCCGATCCACTGCTCAAGCCCCCGCCCCAGCCGTGCGGACGCCCCCTCCCGCGCTCCACTCACCACCTGTGTCTCGGCCCCGCACCCCCTCTCCCCCCCGGGTGAGCGGGCAGGGCCCACGGCGGAGGCCGGTCCCCGGGCCGGGACACACCCACCCGCCCGCCCTCCTTTTTTCCTCCCTTCCTCCCTCCCTCTCTCCCGCCCTCCCGCCCTCACTCCTTGCTCGCTCCTTCCCCCTCGCCCGCCCGCTCCAGCTTCCAGCGGCGCCGGGCCTCCCGCTCCGCCTCCCCTTGTGCGGTTCTCCCGGGCGCGGCTCCGGGGTTCATGGTGACGAGGCGGCGGCCGCTCGAGCCTAGCGGCGGCGGCGACGAAAACTGGGACACGGGCCCGGGCCGCCTCTCCCAGAGCGCGGGGCCGGGCGGCGGGCGCGCCCAGGCGGCGGCTGCGAGCGCCCCCCCGCGCCGCGCCCCCGCGCCCCCCGCGCCGCGCCCCAGTGCGCCTGGCTTGCGGGGGGCCGGGCCTGCGGGCGGCCGCCGCGCCGCGCACCCATGGACAGCCCGGCCATCATCACCCAGGTGACCAACCCCAAGGAGGACGAGGGCCGGGCGCCAGGCGCGAGCGAGAAAGGTGAGGGGGGGCGCGGGTTGGCCGGGCGGCTGCGGACCGGGGGCGTGTGCACATCCCGCGCCGCTGGAGTTCTCGGCCGCGCGCCGGCAGGGGCCTGGGGGAAGGGTGCACCCGGCCAGGAGAGTGCGTGGGTGTGGGGTGCGCTGGAGGAGAGAGAAGCTGCGAATGTGCGTGTGCCGACCGAGCAAGCGCTGATGGAGAGGTTGTGCGCGAGTGTGTATGCACCTAATGAGGTTGTGAGTTTGTGTGTGCCGGCCCAGCGGCGAGAAGTTGTTAGCATGTGTGCACCTAACAGACTGTGAGTGTATTGTGCACCAGACAGACTGTGAGTGCACATATATGTTGTGCGTGAACATGTCGACAGATTGTTAAGGGTGTGTGTGCACCTAACACAGACGTTGTGAGTGGGTGTTCTCCCGACAGGCTGTAAGTTTGTGTGTATGCCTTATACCTATAGAGGTTTGTATGTATCCGACCAAGAGGCTGTGGAATGTGTGTATGAGTGTGTGGAGTGTGTGTATGAGTGTGAACCTGCAAAGAGGTCATATGTATCTCTGTTCACTCCTGAAAGAGGGAACAGGAATGTGTTTGTATACACCTCCTCGCTGGCGGATGGAATGTGTTGTATCCCTTTACTGGGAGGGTTTATTTATGTGTGTACTCACACACCGTGGATCTGTGTGTACCTCTGTGCAGCTAACCTCTAAGCTTTGTGTATAGGTGTGTGACTTCTTGTGCACCGAAGAGAGGCCATGTGTTTGGGTGTATTTAGTTGGTTGTGCAATTGCTGGGGGGGGTGGGCAGTGCTGAGCCATCCCCCTTACTTTTACACTCTTATCTGTTAAAGGGCCATAAGCCTGTTAGGAGGACCTACAAGGCCTGGCCTTCCCTGAGCCACAAAAGGCACTTTGGGGAGGCCTTATGGTGCCATGAGTGCCCCCTCTTGAGAGCTACCTAAGGGCTCAGCCCGCACTGTACTGCTGTGCCTGTTTTGATTTGGACACATTTTGACCCCAGTCCTTCTCTTCTGTTTCCTTCTTGCTCTTTTCTTGATGTCTCTGCCCACCTCAGAGACCTGGTGTCCCCTTCTCTTGCATGCCCTGCTTACTGTGCCTCTAGTGTCCTGAGGCTTGGAGTTACTGTTGTGAAGGGTCAAGGAATCTGTCTTTTTTAGTACTAGTGACTAAAGCTTGCTTCACTCTCTTCCTGCCATGTGTCTTAAAAACACCTGGACCTAGGTCAGGTGCAGGACCCCTGCCCCCTCTCAAGGTCTGACCTGGCTACAACCAACTTTGAGAATCAGGTTTCCTTCCATGTACTCGTGAGTGAGATGTGCTTCCCCTACTAGGAAGTGGGATAGGGGTGAGGAGAGTTTTCTGTTTTCTCCCCAAGCAGAGGCCACTGGGCAAGCTCACCAGGAAAATGGCAGGAACCACCAGGTTGGGGATTGTCAACCCATTTGCACTTTTTTAGATCTAAACATTGTATGTGTCTGCAGACTGGATTTCTTTTATGTAAAATAAAGAATTCAAAATCTTCCAGGCATTTTTCTGTGCCTTACAAATGGTCAAAACATTTCTGCGAGAGGGTGCTCCACGTGAATCCCTATGTCTCCTCAGGGCCCAAATGGCAGCACCTAGGTTCTGGTCTTCCTGCCATGGTGATTGTCAATTCTTGGTGTCCTGGATGGGGTGTGTCCCCTCAGGGAGGATTTGGTTGGAGGAACTAAAGAGGTTTGCCGCCTGTGTTCTTTATCAGCTGTGGATTGAGTGTTCTGTGTGATGATTTGCCAGAGAGAATCCATAGCTCTTGTTAGGAGAGGTGTGGCAAAAAGCAGAGAAATATTTGTCTTAGCCTCAGCCCTCCTGCTATCCCTCTCCTTCCACCAGGAGCAGGAGCTTTGCCAACTTTCCCTTTCCCTCTAGCTGTTAGGATTTTTAAAGCAGAATCAATCTATTCAAAATCTAAAACATGTACAAATACTCAAGGATATGCTTGTTTTATTCAATTGTTTACATTGCTTTTCATCATAACCTTTTATTATCTTTAACAGCCTATTTTGTTTGTTTTCCACTGTCAGATTTGTTATTTGTTAACTTATTAGGTAGAGGAATTCCTTACCTGCTGCCATGGGGTGGGGTGTCTGCCTAATTGGTCCTTCTGCTGAATCATTGAAATCCTACTCATTTTAGGTTTTTACTTTTAAAAATGGAAATAATTTTCGTTACCTGTGGTGTGATGATAAACTTTAGAGCCAAATTTTGGAACAGCTTCTTCAGATTCATAAACCACTAAACAGGTTCAGCAATATTTCTGGCTTAAGGTTGTTGATGTCTTCAGGTAGGCACATAAAATTATGTAAAAATATATTTTGAATAATTTTAATTTGAAATAAACACTTAACCATTGTTTTTAAAATATTGTGCCTGGAATGTCTTGATTTTGTGATAGGATATGCACTTTTGGTTTTAAATGTTAACTGTCATTATTTATTCTGTAAAAATAGTAATAATAATGAGTGTCTCTTGGGTTTGATGTGAGGGTCAAAAGAGACTATGTATGGTAAGGACTCTGCCGGTTTCACTAGTATATCACTATTCTACAGACCTTTCTTTAGGTGGAGATTTGCAAAGGAAGTAATAAGCACAGGATATGGTAGTTTACATGAGTTGAATTACTTCTTGACATATTGCCACGTGGTGGTGCACCACTCAGAGATGACTTTCACCATCAGCCTGGCCTGTCAGGAAGGTTTATTTCTTACAGTTGTATTTGATTTGATTGATCATGTGAAGATAGACAAATTTCCCTATAAGTTTAACTCAGACTTGTTTGCCATCTGGAAATGTTCTCTTACAAATAAATAAGAAAATGTCAAATAGTAGTAAAGTAGACAAGAGATATGAACAAGGAAGTCCTAGAAGAGGAAATCTGTATGGCCAGTAAATGTGTGAAATGACATTCCACTACATTTTCATGCATAGCTTGTTTAAACATTTAAATGACTACCAGTATTCAAAGTAGATAAAAGTTTGGTAAGTGACTAGGTTTTAGAAAGTACTGAATTAGTTAAGAATGCATTTGGCTGGCTCAGCACCCATAGCACAGTGGTTACTGCGCCAGTCACATACACTGGGGCTAGTGGGTTTGAACCTGGTGCCGGCCTGCTAAACAGCAGTGACGACTACAACAAAATATAACCGGGCATTGTGGCAGATGTCTATATAGTTCCAGCTACTTGGGAGGCTGAGGCAAGAGAATCGCTTAAGAGATTTGAGGTTGCTCAAGAGATTTGCTCAGGTTGCTGTGAGCCCTGATGCCACAGCAGTCTACTGAGGGCTACATAGTGAGACTCTTTCAAAAAAAAAAAAAAAAATGCATTTGGCTGCAAGTAACAGAAAACCAGACTTATTGCAGTTTAAACCAATAGTTTATTCTTCTCACATAATAAGCAATCTGGAGGTAGGCTGCTGGTAGCTTTGGTTTGGCAGCTCTTTGATAGTAGGGCCAGCATCACAGTGATTCTTGTGGCTTTCCTTCATGTTGTAACATGGCTGCCCCCCACCAAACACCCAGGCCCCTTTATGGCAGGAAAAAGAGACAGTGCCAGTCATGTCTATTCCTTTTATACATGTATCTGAAAACTGAAAACATTCCTAGGGACCACCCAGCAAATTTTTGCTGATGTTTAATTGGTCAGAACTGGGTTATATGGCCACCCCTAGATTTCAAGCTAGGGTGACTGAGTGTCCAGTTTTTTCAGCCTTTGTTGTGGCAGGCAGAAGTGGGAAGATTGGAAATAGGTAGGAACAGGTGTTGACCACACCTTGAAAGCTCTTGTTTTACTTCTGTCATAGAGAAATAACTGCATTTGTACTCAAAAAACATGTACAAGGTTTTTCACTGATAGCTGAATGCTTAGAGACCATTAGAACTTCTTGTCGGTACTGATTCTCAGAGGCAGTTGAAAAGAATGGGTTAAATTGGATCTAAACATACTGACATGCAAATTTCCAAGACATTTTTAAAGGGGAAAAAGAATGCGAAGAATGATATGAACAGTAGGGTGCTTTCTTTGTTTAAAAAAAAAATCACACACACAAATTGTACATATGTCTAGAAATACACACAAAATAATCTGGAAGGAAATACTCAAACTGACAACAGTGATTATCTCTGAGATAGGAAGTGAGGGAACTTTGCCTTTTTGTTTAAATACTAATGAAATGTACTTGTGTTTTACAGAAGAATTTTTTTTTAACAAAAAAAAGAAATGTCTCATAGCTCTTGGGAGGGAAATAAATAATTTGAGGAAACTGAATAATAACAAAATAAAACCAAGAAACCTCAATTAGTAGTAATATTAGCAAGAACATATACTAGCTAAACAGTTAATTATTTTGTAAGATAATACATGTACCTGATGTAATTTTTGCAGACAAGTTTATCTGGGGAAATGTTTTGGCCCAAGGTGCTAGTTATGTTTCCCCTAAATGTTAGCAACACTTAACATTAACTCAGAAACTTTAACCTTTGGGCTGCTAACAGAATTATGGGAAAGAAAAACCTCTTAGAAGCAATAATTATTTCAGATGCAGGACAGATTTGAAATAGCTTCAGCTTGATTAACTTTTTTAGATTGAACGTTCTATTTGGAGATAACTATATATTTATGTACAGTTGTAAGAAATTACCCCGTTTCCTCCAATGTGAACATCTTGCATGTATATAGTACAGTATTAGAATCAGGATGTTGACATTGGTATATAATCAAGATAGGCCATGTAAAACGCTGATGCGTCTAATTCCCAACCTTTTGGGAGGCTGAGGTGGAAGGATCCCTTGAAATCAGGAGTTTGAGGCTGGAGTGAGCTGTGATCATGCCACTACACTCTAGCCTGGGCCATAAAGCAAGACTCTGTCTTTTATAAAAAGAAAAAAAAAATACAGAAAAACTCCATCACCAAGAGGAGCCCTTCTGTTGCCCTGTGTAGCCATACCTACTTCCCTCCTATCCATGCCCCCTTCTCAGCCCATTGGCAACCACTAATCTGTTCTCTGTTTCTTTGTCATTTTAGGAATGTTGTCTAAATAGAATCACAGTATGTGATCTTTTGGAATTGCTTTCTTTACTCAATATAAATCTATGGAGATTCATAGATTGTATTAATAATTTATTCCTTGTATTAATAGTTTATTCCTTTTTTTGCTCTGTATTCCACGACACGGTTATAATATAGTTTGTTTAACCTCTCACCCTTTGAAGGACATCTGAATTATTTCCAGATTTGGGAGTATTATGAATAAATCTGCAGTAAACATTGGCATGCATGTTTTTGTGTGACTTTTAAGTTTTCAGTTCTCCAGGATAAATGCCCAAGAGAGCAGATTGGTGGATCAGGTAGTTGCATGTTTACTTTTTATTTTTATTGTTTTTTTGCATGTTTACTTTTTTAAAAGAAACTACCACATTGTTTTCTTTCTTTTTTTTTTTTTTTTTTGAGACAGAGCCTCAAGCTGTCACCCTGGATAGAGTGCTGTGACATCACAGCTCACGGCAAACTCCAATTCCTGGGCTCAAGCGAGTCTCCTGCCTCCGCCTCCCAAGTAGCTGGGACTACAGGCGCCCGCCACAACGCCTGGCCATTTTTTTTTTCTTGGTTGCAGCTGCCATTGTTGTTTGGTGGGCTCGGGCTGGATTCGAACCTGCCAGCTCAGGAGTACGTGGCTGGCGCCTTAGCCTGCTGAGCCACAGGCGCCGAGCCCCAAATTGTTTTCTTGAGTGAAGGTACCATTTTACATTTCCACCAGTGATGTTTAAGTGGTGCAATTTCTCCATATCCTCACCAGCATTTGGTGTTGTCACTCTTTAAAAAATTTTTATTTTGAAGTAATTATAGACTCACAGGAAGGTGCAAACATAATAGAGAAATCCTGTGTACCCATTATCTGTTGTCTCCAGTGGTAACATCTTATATAATGGTATTATATTGTCGAAACCAGGAAATTGATGTTGGCACAATATAATTAATTACACTACAAACCTTATTCAAATTTGTTCATGAACTTATTTTTTGTACATCTTTTCATATAGCTTTATGCATTTTTACATGTTTGGATTCTTCACAATTAAGTCATAGAACTGTTCTATCACCAGGAAGGAATTCCCTGTTGCCTTTCTTTTACATTTCTTTTTTTTTTAATTGATACATAATATTAGTACATATTTATTGGGTGCATGGGGCATTTGGTTATGTACATAGAATGTGTAATGATCAAGTCAGGGAATTTAGGGTATTTATCACCTTGAGTATTTATCATTTCACTATTTTTTATATTACCTATTCTAATAGATATGTAATGATAGCTCATTATGGTTTTAATTTGCATTCCTCTGATGGCTAAAAATGTTAAACATCTGTTTATGTGCTTATTTTCCTTCTGTATACCTTATTTGGTGAAATGTCCCTTCATATCTCTTGCCCATATTCTATTTAGATTTTCTTTTTTTTTTAACTGTTAAGTTTTAATAATTCTTTACATATTATAGATAGTAGTTTTTTTTTCCCCAAGTATGTGGTTTGCAGATATTTCTTCTAGTCTATTCATGCTTCTCTTTTCATCCTCTTAACAGAGTCTTTTAAAGAGCAAAAGTTTTAAATATCAATAGGGTACAATATATAAATTTTTCCTTTTACTGCTTATGCCTTGGTGTTAACTCTAAGAATTCTTTGCCTACCACTAGATCCCAAATATTTCTCCTATGGTTTTCCCAAAAGTTTTATAGCTTTACATTTTGCATTTAAGTTCGTGATCCACTCTGAATCCATTTTTTAATAAGGTGGAGGCTTAGGTTCAGTTTTTTTGTCTTTGAGTGGGTGTCTATTTGCTTAAGCTACATTTGTTGAAAAGACTGTCTATCCTTATTCCTTTGAATTTCTTTTGCATCTGTGACAAAAATATGCCTTTGTCAAGGTTTATTTGTGTGGGTCCATATCCAGATTCTTTATTTTGTTCCACTGATCATTGTGTCTGTTCCTCTGCTTATACCATCCAGTCTCAATTACTATAGCTAAATATTAATAGTAAGTCTTAAAATAGGGTAGATTGATTACTACAACTTTTGTTTTTTCAAAATTGTTTCAACTCTTCTAGTTCTGTTTCCTCACCATATAAATGTTATAGTAATCTTATCTATATCTACAAAAAAGTCTTCTTGAGATTTTGATAGGAGTTAAACCTGTGTGTCAATTTGGAAAGCGTTGACATCTTTGCTATATTAAGTCTTCCAATCCATGAATATGGTATGTCTCTCCATTTATTTAGTTTTTGATTCTGTCTTTAGGCTTACAGGGTTTTCAGCATCAAGTCCTTTAATGTTTTATTAGATTTGCATTGAAGTGTTCTTTTTAAAAATATTTTATTTTTTAGTTGACTTATAATAGTTGTACATATTTATGGGCCACATATTGATGTTTCAGTACAACAACATCTAGATGATGAAGCAGACTGGTGGCACACACCTGTAATCCTTGCTACTTCAAAAGGCTGAGGTAGGAGGATTACTTGAGCCCAGGAATTTAGGCAATATAACAAGAACCAATCTCTTAAAAAAAAAGCTATAGAACTATTTAAATTATCTTTTTCATATTGGATGAATTGTTGTAATTGTTTTTTTTGAGACAGAGCCTCAAGCTGTTGCCCCGGGTACAGTGCTGTGGCATCACAGCTCACAGCAACCTCTAACTCCTATGCTCCAGCGATTCTCCTGCCTCCGCCTCCCAAGTAGCTGGGACTACAGGCACCTGCCACAACGCCTGGCCATTTTTTGGTTGTAGCCGTCGTTGTTTGGCGGGCCCAGGCTGGATTCAAACCCACCAGCTCAGGTGTATGTGCCTGGCGCCTTAGCTTCTTGAGCCACAGGCGCCAAGCCTGTTTTTTGATGTTTGATTTATCTCATCCACATTGTCAAATTTATGTATATAAAGTTGTTCAGAGTAGCATTCCCTTATTATCTTGTAGATGCCTGCAGAATCTATAGTTATATGCCTTGTTTCATTCTTGATATTGGTAATTTGTGTCTTCTGCTTTTTTTGCCAATTTTGTCAGAGGTTTTTTAACTTTCTTGATCTTTATAAAGAACTAAACTAACTCTTTGTTTCATTGATTTTTAAATTGCTTTTCTGTTTTCAGCTTTATTGATATTTGTACCTTTATTTTCTTCCTTATGCTTGATTTGGGTTTTTCTCGGTCTTTTTCTAGATTCTTGGAGGGAGCTTGAATGATTAACTTGAGACTTTCCTTCTTTCCTAATGTGTACATTTAGTGCTATAAATTTCTCTCTTAGCATTGCCTTAATTGTGTTCTATAAATTTTGTTATAATTTCATTTCATTCTATTCAATTTTTTTTTTTTTTTTTTTTTTTTTGCAGTTTCTGGCCCGGGCTGGGTTTGAACCCAACACCTCCGGCATATGGGGCCAGTGCCCTACTCCTTTGAGCCACAGACGCTGCCCTGTTCAATATATTTTTTAAATAGGCTTTATTTTTTAGAACAGTTTTAGGTTCATGGCCAAGTGAGCAGAAAGTACAGAGTTCCCATATACTACCTGATTCCACATATGCACAGCCTCCCCCATTAACAACATCCCACACTTGTGTGGTATATTTATTACAGTTGGTGAGCCTACATTGACACATCATTGTCACCAAATTCCCAAGTTTCCACTAGGGTTCACACTTGGTATTATATGTTCTGTGGGGATGGACAAATTTATAATACCAAATGGGAACTTTAGTGTAAACTTGTGCCCAACATTATATTAATAGTATAATACAGAATGATTTCATTGCCCTAAAAGTCATCTGTGCTCCACTAATTCATCCCTCTCTCACTCCAGTCTCTGCCTCTCACCAATCTTTTTACTGTCTTCATAGTTTTGCCTTTTCTGGAATGCCAGGTAACTGTAATCCTATATATGTATCCTTTTCAAATTAATTTTCTTTACTTGGTAATATGCTTTTACATTTCCTCATGTCTTTTTATAGCTTGATAACTCATTTCTTTTTAATAGTATAATATTCCACAGTCTGGATATATGACAGTTTATTTACTCATCTACTGAAGGATATCTTGGTTGCTTGCAAGTCTTAACATTTATGAATAAAACTGCTATAAACATCTGTATAGGTCTTTGTGTTATTTTAATCACATTTGGATAAATACCTAAAAGCATAATTGCTGAATCATATGTAAGAGTATGTTGTTAGTTTTGTAAGAAACTGTTAAATTGTCTTCCAAAATGGCTGTACCATCTTTGATTTTCAGAAATTTGGTAAGTATGTCTTGGCATGGATTTATTTGCATTTATTGTGTTTCCATTTCTTTTTTTTTTTTTAAATACAAGTATTTTATTATTCTTCATTACATTATTTCCCCACCCCAACCCCTCCGTGGTAAGACAGAATTGATTTACAGAAAAGAATACAGAAAACACCAAAGCTTCTGGTAGAGGGAGAGATTTCAAGTGGGGAGAGAGAAGCTCTCTCCGTTCCTCTCCCGGTCTTTCCCCGTCTCCTCCTCTAGGCCTCTAGCCTCAGGGTATATATAGGTGTATGG
>CAUYRH010043887.1:0-10921 GCA_963574655.1 Perodicticus potto
GGTGCCTGTAGTCCCAGCTACTTGGGAGGCGGAGGCAGGAGACTCGCTTGAGCCCAGGAATTGGAGATTGCTGTGAGCTGTGATGCCACAGCACTCTATCCAGGGTGACAGCTTGAGGCTCCGTCTCAAAAAAAAAAAAAAGAAAAGAAAAAGAAAAAAGAAAGAAAAGAGGGAGTCTCTCTCTCTCTCTTTTTTTTTTTTGAAAAGTAGTCCCAAGTAGCTGGGACTACAGGTGCCCACCACAACGCCTGGACATCTTTTGGTTGCAGCCGTCATTGTTGCTTGGCAGGCCCGGGCTGGATTCGAACCCGCCGGCTCAGGTGTACGTGGCTGGTGCCTTAGACTGTTGAGCCACAGGCGCCAAGCCAAGAGGGAGTCTCTTGCTGGGGGAGCACTCTCCTGCAGTGTGGGATATACCGTCCTGGGAAGGATACCTGGAGCCAGTCCTAATGTGCTGCTGGGATAGCCCCATGAAATGGTTTGCAATAATAAGGTGGGGATGCTGGGGCTACCTTGGCAGAGTTTTGGGATTTTTTTTTTCTTTTTGGTGATAAATGTACATAACATTTACCACTTCATTTTATATATTGTAGTAAAATGGACATGACATAAAATGTACTATTTTAACCACTTTTCAGCGTCCAATTCAGTGTCATTAAGTACATTCACAATTGCAACCATTACCACTGTCCATTTCTAGGGCTTTTTTTGTCATGCCAAACAGAAACTCTGTGTCCATTAAACAATAACTCCTCACACCCACTTCCCCCATGCCCTGGTCCTTGGCAGAGTTTTAAAAAAGAGGTTAGAAGACTCAGGAAAGTGTGCAGCTAACGATACAACAATTAAAGCAAATAGACAGTTTTCAGAATGGGAAAAGGGTTGATAACTAGAATCTACAGAGAGCTCAAATTAATGAACAAAAAAAGAGCAAACAATCTCATCTATCAGTGGGCAAGAGACGTTAACAGAACCTTTTCAGAAGAAGACATTAATGGCTAACAAACATATGGAAAATTGTTCACCTTATGTAATCATCAGAGAAATGTAAATCAAAACCACCCTGAGGTATCACCTAACCCCAGTGAGAGTGGCCCACATCAAAAGTTCCAGTGCTGCAGATGCTGGTACAGAGTTGTCAAGAAGGGAACACGTAACACTGTTGGTGGGACTGCAAATTAATATAGCCTCTTCGGAAAGAAGTATGGAAAATCCTCAAAGAACTCAAAATAGACCTTCCATTTCATCCTGCAACCCCATTACTAGGCATCTACCCAGAAGAAAATAAATCATTTTTTCATAAGGACATTTGCACTAGATTGGTTATCACAGCTCAATTTATAATTGCCAAGATGTGGAAACAACCTAAATGTGCATTAACCCAGGGATGGATTAACAAGCTGTGGTCTATGTATACCACGGAATACTATTCAACCATAAAAAAGATGGAGGCCTCACCTTTTTTTGTATTAACCTGGATGGAATTGAGATACATTCTTCTTAGTAAAGTATCACAAGAATGGAAAAGCAGGTATCCAATGTACTCAATACTAATATTAAGTCAGTAGACGATCTAATACATGCCCAAGAAAAAGAAAAACTCAATTCAATTCAAGATGGGGGGAGGAGGAATGAGAGAGGGGGAGGGGACGGAGGGAGGGGTTGGTGTGCTCCCACTGAATAAGTACAACGTGGGGGGCAGATGGCGCATCTCCCGGGGATGGGATACAACTACAATAGGGACTATACCTAATAAATTCATTGCAACCTCATTCTTTACACCCTCAGATTTACCTGAAATTAAAAAAAAATTAAATAAAAATTTAAGAAAAGACGACTCAGGGATTTATTATGTGAAACTAGAGAACCCACAAACTAAGTTCCCCAGGGAAGACCAGAGGCCACCCCTTCATGAGCATGATAAGGAATGTACTGGCCAGGGGCCTCAGAGAGAAGAGGGCACCACTAGGGTACTTAGTAAAGGTTCCCCCGGATCTGGAGCTAAACTCTCACCCGGTCTTATTTCAGACTCGTGCTAGGGGACCAAATGGCCAAGAATGGAGTAACTATATGTGTAGGGGTCATCAACTGTGACTGGCATGAGAAGCTGGGGATGCCACTACACAATGGGGCCAAGGAAGAATATGTCTGGAACCAAGGGGTCTTCAGAGGTGTCTCTTGGTGCTTGCATGCCCAGTAATGGGAGTTAACAGGCAATTTTGGCAACTAAGGACCCCTAAGGTTTGGATTATGCCACTGAGCAATCATCCTAGACCAGCTAAAGTGCCATCTGAAGGTAAGAGAAATCTACAAGGAAATGTTCATGCATTTAAATCTTGTAGAGAGTGCAGCCAGCCACCACCTTGAACACTCAACGAGATTTTGGAGTCAGAGTGAGGCATAGATAGATCTGAGCCATGCAAGGGGCAGTCAGTACGACACACTGCTGGAACTCTGCATCACACTCCCTCTGTGCATCTGATTTCCAGGGTCAGTGGTTCCAGGTGAGCTGAGATCCACCCGTGCTGACGGTCTCTTGCCTGAAGTGCAGAGTTCACAGTGGCCGACGAGGACAAAGGATGAACATTCCTGCCTTTCATCCTTCAGGCCATGATTCAGGAAGACCAGGGAGTTTTCAAGGATCCTGGTGAACCCAAGGCCCCACTGCCCACAGTAACAACACTGATTGCACACCCTTAAACAGGCCTTTTCTCCTTTCCTGTCTCATTCCTCCTCCCTCACGCCTGCTGCACACTAGGATCGGCTCTTAGATAAATTTCGTACACTTGAGTCCTCCAGGCTCTGCTTTCGAGGGAACCCACATAAAACACCTTCTCACTTGTTTCTCTTCTCACCCGGCAGCAGGCTCACCCTTTTAAAACATGCCTGATCATGTCTCTTTTCAGCAAAAACCCTCTGGTGACTTCCATTTCCTAAAGGAAAAGCCAAAGTCCTCCCAGAGGCTGACAAGGCCTAACAGAATCTGCCTTCCTGCTACTTCCTCTGTGATGTTATCTTCCTTTCCTCCTGCCTCGGGACCTTTGCACTGGCTCTTTCTACTGCCATGAATGCTCTTCCTCCCCAGAAGCAGGCATCCTCCCTTTCCTCAGGACTCTTCTCAAAATGCTTCTCAACCATCAAAATGCTTGATGACCTATCCTGTGTAAAATATCAATAACAACCTCCACCTCATCCGCTATTCCTGGGCACCCTCATCCTTATTTAAGTTTTTCATGGCAATCACCAAGATCAAAAATTATCATTTTGGGGGACATTTTCTATCTCTGCCCAACCTGGGTATAATCTCCATGAGGATGAGGACTCTATTGTCTTTTTTTTCTCTTTTTTTAACCACAGAACCTAGAACAGGGCTTGGCAAGTATAAATAGTTGTTAGATGGAGCAAGTAAGTACAGAAGACTGAAGAACTATGTATGATCAGACTGTGAGCCCCCAAGCCCCTGGCCCCTGAGTCTGGGCAGGTGTATGGTGGCAGCTCGGAAGGCCTCTGCAGAGAAGTCACTCAGTGCCTCTGCACTCTGAGCTTGTTCCTCCGTGATGATCTCTTTGGGAGCTTATGCTCTAGTATTTGTTTCAAAGAGTCCTAGGTCAAACCACAAGGACCTCAGAGCACCTAGAAAAATAAAACTTCTGTAACCCTAGTCCAGGCTGATCCTATGCAGATGGGAGTTTGTCGCCTTCTGGTCCTTTGGGTTCTGGCCATTGCCAGCATGAGCGACTTGAGTCACCGCTGATTGCCAGGCAAGGGCTCAGCTTCTGAGGGATGCTGGTAGTCTGGCCAGCAAGGTGGTTGGAATCCATCAGCCGATAGGGAAGAGACCAAGGGTGACCTCGACTCTGTGGGGGAGGCAGGAAAGCTGTAGTCCAAGACTTTGATTCTCAAGCTCTGTGAATAGTCCCCTGGGCCCCCGGCCACGTGGCCCAGCCACCCATCCATACCTGGGGTTAGGGGACAGACCAGACTTGTTCTCTCCTCCAACACAAGGCAGCCCATTTCACCCTTTTGCCTTTGCAGAGACCTTGGATCCTCATGCAAAGCAAGCTGTAGCTCACCACACTGCCCCAAGTGCCAGTGGGAAGGAGGTCCCCTCCCACTCGGGGCTGCCTGAGCCCAACCCTTCCACCTTCCCCAGGGTCCCTGGGCTCCGCAAGCAGTCAGAAGTGGGAGCTCCAGCCCAGCCCGGGACTGAAGAGGTTAATGTGCATCTGCCTCCGAATGTTAATGTGTCTAGGTGATGTCAGTGGGAGCTGGGAAGGAGGGAGTGGGGAGGGCAGTTGGACTCGGAGGCGGCACAGGCTGCCAGGCTGCTGAGGAAGACCCCCTTCCTGACTGCGGGGCTGCGGGGCTCGTGCTCTGGGACCAGGCGGGTGCTGGAGGCTGCCGCAGCCTGCGTGGGTGGCCGGGACCTCAACTCGAGGGAGCAGGTGACTGGCGACCAGCACTGACTGGATGGACCTGGAAGCCTCCTTGCTGCCCACTGGCCCCAATGCCAGCAACACCTCGGATGGCCCGGCTAACCTCACCTCGGCAGGTGAGTCGAGTTGGGGGGAGTCCTCCCTCCTCTGGGCTGGGGGTGGGAAATGGGAGGCTTTTACCCTGAGCCAAACTGCTCGGGAAACTTTATTACAGTTCTTGGGGACAAGATCTGCAGTCCGCTTTGCCCAGTGGGGAAGGGGAGAAGCGGGCAGGGGCGGTCGAGAGCAGGGGGAGAGCAGAGGGGAGGGCGAAGGCACACAGAAGTGACAAGGCATGGTGGCCAGGCATAAGGGAGGCAGGGGAAGGCTCGCTGAGGAGTTCCAAATCTGCTTGGCAGAAAAAATTCCAGGCTAGAAAAGCAAGCAAGAGAAGCTAGAGGGTGGGATGTGGGAGACGGCAGCGGAGGCCCCTTCACTGCCACCCCTGGCTGCTTACTGGCACTTCAGGGTTGGGGTCTGAGACATCCCTACTCCCCCGAGGGGCTGTGGGAAGGGGACACCTCACCCAGCCAGGAAGGGATTCACTTTTCTGGTGAATTAAGCTTCCTGACATTTCCAGTGCTGCGATGCCTTGGGATTCTAGCTTTGAAGGCAAAGAGGAAAAGGTTTATGTGGAGAAAATCCTCGGGCTGCTGGGCTGCAGCACAGAGCTTCCATCTCTGATTCTGGAAGCCCAGACTCAGAGGATACCGACCAAGGAAATCCCTGATAGGGAGCCCGGGGTGGGGAGGGTGGCAGTCCTGACCCAGGCACAGAGGGCATAAGTGTCTGCCAGACAGTCCCCCAAAGAGAGGCCCAGGAATCAGCACACTGCCCAACCAGTGATCTCTAAGATGAAATGATCAGGGCTGAGAATAGGAAAGGAACACACGCGTACACACACATATACACACACACAAACAAACACACTTTGCTGTCCTCTGCCTATGTAGATGTGGTTTCCTAGGGACGCCCAGGAGTGCACAGGGTAATTCTCTGAAACCCATGGTTCTTGATTCCCCTGGAGGGGGCAAAGGACTGGGTCCTTTGGCTACAGGTGGCTCCAGAGAATCTGGTAGAATTCCCCAGAAAACTGGTGGGGGAGGGCAAGGGAACAGGATTAGCAAAATGTGGGGAAGGGGAATGGCAGGACAGGATTCCGGTAAATGGTGGGCCCTGAGCTGAAACCATGGAGAGGCTGAAAGGAAAGCAAGAGGATAGCTGGGGGCTGAGCAGGACGGCAGGACATCAGCCCTCAGAGCGGGGCCCATGGTCCCGTGTGCTCCCTCTGTCCCCAGGGCCTCCTCCTCGCACTGGGAGCGTCTCCTACATCAACATCATCATGCCTTCCGTGTTCGGCATCATCTGCCTCCTGGGCATCGTCGGGAACTCCACGGTCATCTTTGCTGTGGTGAAGAAGTCCAAGCTGCACTGGTGCAGCAACGTCCCTGACATCTTTATCATCAACCTGTCAGTGGTGGACCTCCTTTTCCTTCTGGGCATGCCCTTCATGATCCACCAGCTCATGGGCAATGGTGTCTGGCACTTTGGGGAGACCATGTGCACCCTCATTACGGCCATGGACGCCAACAGTCAGTTCACCAGCACCTACATCCTCACCGCCATGGCCATTGACCGCTACATGGCCACAGTCCACCCCATCTCCTCCACCAAGTTCCGGAAGCCGTCTGTGGCCACCCTGGTGATCTGCCTGCTGTGGGCCCTCTCCTTCATCAGCATCACGCCCGTGTGGCTCTATGCCAGGCTCATCCCCTTCCCGGGGGGCACGGTGGGCTGCGGCATCCGCCTGCCCAATCCAGACACTGACCTCTACTGGTTCACTTTGTACCAGTTTTTCCTGGCCTTTGCCCTGCCCTTCGTGGTCATCACGGCCGCCTACGTGAGGATCCTACAGCGCATGACGTCCTCGGTGGCCCCTGCCTCCCAACGCAGCATCCGGCTGCGGACCAAGAGGGTGACCCGCACGGCCATTGCTATCTGCCTGGTCTTCTTTGTGTGCTGGGCGCCCTACTATGTGCTACAGCTGACCCAGCTGTCCATCAGCCGCCCAACCCTCACCTTCGTCTATCTGTACAATGCGGCCATCAGCTTGGGCTACGCCAACAGCTGCCTCAACCCCTTCGTGTACATCGTGCTCTGTGAGACGTTCCGCAAACGCCTGGTCCTGTCGGTGAAGCCTGCAGCCCAGGGGCAGCTCTGCGCCGTCAGCAGTGCTCACACGGCTGAGGAGGAGAGGACAGAAAGCAAAGGCACCTGACAATTCCCCTGCCACCATGGACACCTCAAAGTCAGGACACTGCAGAAAACCACAGGGGAGAGAGGTTGAGAACAACCCAGACTGCTCTGAGGGAACGCAGGGAGGCCGGGTGGTGACGGGTTGCTGCAACCAAGTACATACCTTCCAGGGGACCCACAAATTGCTGGGGAGGCTGGGGGCCAGATTTGGGGCTTCAGACATTAGAAATCCCCTTTGGGGGGCAGGACAAGGCCTAGCGGGAACAGAAACTGAGTAAGAACAAAATTTTGGCTTGAATGTTCAGTTGAGGTCTTCTGTTAGGTCTTCCCAGGGGCAAGGATGGAAGGACCCTTGCTGGATTTGTTTAAATCAGACAGGGCCACACTGCAAAGGGCCAGTGCTCTTTCCAGTCTCATTGTTATGATGGAAGGCTGTCTTTCTCCCAAGCTGATAGCTGATGAAAAACAAAGCCTGCCATCTCTGCGGCAGCATCCTCTGTCCATTTCCCTTTACAGGGGAGGGATGCATGTCTATTATGTGGGGTGGGGCTTTGAAGCCCCAGGAGTAAAAGCTCAATTTGCTTAGGAGATTCACTCACTGAGAAGGACAAGGCAACCTTGGGTGGGTGTGGGTGTGGGTCCTGGAACTACTAAAAATGGAGGAGAGGGTTGCAGCTGCAGGACATTCTCTCCACGGGGCACGTCCACTCATCAGTCACTAATCCAGAGCGAGCATCCTCACGTTCTGCATGTGCAGGGGTTGTGCTAGGGCCTGGTGTGTTGGCGTCATCTATTTGCTCTAGTCCTTCCTCTCCAAAATTAAAACGAATGAAAGAAAATCTCCACCCACCCCCCCTACAAATGTTCCTGTATCATTGCTGGAGCTTCAGGTGGGGGTGGGTAGCAGGAAAGAAAAGAGGGGTCACTTGGTGGTGGAATTTAGACCTTGGTTCAGGCTGCTTGTTTAGGGATCATGAAGCAGGGGATCCATTTCCCTAAACCTGCAGAGAAGATTCAGTAGCATAAACGGAATTACTGTGAGTTCATTAGATCACAGTTCTGCTGTGGGGCTTGTTCTCAGAACTCAGCTTCCTGTCTTCTGCACAAAAGCTCTTGGAATCTGTTGTCACCAGCACTGGCCCCTTAGGCCCCCAGCCCTGCCCTAACCTCCTCCGCTGAGTCACAGCTGCAAAGCCAGCTCTTGGGGCAGCCTGAGCCTGTCCCTGTCACTGCAGCGAGATAGGAGATCCAGTGTGGGCACCTTGAGCCAGAGATTTTAGCCGGGGCCACTGGGAGGCAGCCACGGCTGCTGCTTCTCAGCTTCTTACCCAAGAGGGCTCCATGTGATTCTCGACAGTCCTTAGTGCTAAGACAGTGGGAGCGAACTGTGAGCTCCCTGCCTGTCCAGAAGCAGGCACATCAGCACAGCTGGTCCTCTTCCTGCGGGATGTTTCTGCGCCTGTTTAGGAGACTTCTGGGCAGCTTCCTCGGGGCCTGGGGGGCTCTTTTTATCATCGTCATTAATAGCAGCACTGGCGGAGTGGGGAGTACAAGAAGGGGATGGTTAGTTGTCCTTACTCACTCACAGTAGGTCTCCAGCTGCCATACGTAAACTCAAAATCTACTTTAGAAGCACATCCAAAAAAAGAAAAGAGATTCTTAGGGGAGCACTCAAGCAAATCTGAGAAGACCCACTCCTCAGCCACTAATAAAAAAAGGAGGTTTTCCCAGGGTGTCTATCAGCCTCCTCACTCCCCTCAGCCTCTGACCACCTCCCTGCACTCCAAGGAGGAATCTGGGAGAGGAAGCAGGTGAGACAGCCTCTCCAGGAAATGCACGCACCCGGGAAGGCCCCATGGCTCCGGGGAAGGACACACCCTACCCCCTCAAGCCCACACTGAAGCAACTTGAAAGGGAAGCAAAGTGGGTGGAGACATGGGAGGGAGAGGGAGGTAAAACCCAGGTGGCTGAGGGGAGAAATGGAGAAGTCAGAGAGCTCGGGGTGGGGGGAAGGGTGCAGGGGAGGAGGGGCCAGAGAAGCTTAAAGAAGTAGGGACATCATGAAGGAGGCGTCCAGTCACCAAGTCTCTCCCCAGCCCGACCATCAGTAACCTGAACACACTTGAGATATTTAGGGTAAGATAGCGCACGTGCAGAAGTGAGGTGGGTGGGTGCTGGTGGGACTGTGTTCCTGGCATTGTTGGTAGGGCTGGGGTCTGAGGAATGAATGGAACTTTCCTTTTCTCCTCTTCCAAACTGACACCTTGAATTCTGACTTCTGGCCTCCAGAACCAGGACAGGATCCTCCCGTCATCATAAGCCATCTGTGGGGCTTTGTTAGGGCAGCCTAACACCCTCCATGGCTCACCTCAGATGCCTTTTTATCTGGAAGGACCTGGGCCTCTCCCAGAGATTAACCACTGCCTCTCCTGGCCTCCCAGCCTCCCACATGAGCCTCCCCACATTGCACACCTGCTGTTGGTGCTTCTGCCTCCTCCTCCTGGGAAGGGCCATATCACCTGCGTTCTTGGTTTCCCAGCCTCTCTCACAGCCCCCTCCAGCACAAGAGCTCAAGTGATGTCTCAATAAATGTATCATCAGTGATGTGTCCAGAACCACCAGGTTGGCAGGCCCGGCAGCGGCCCTCCGTTCAACTCAGTGTTAACAAATCTCTTAGGACGCTCTGGGTGGGGAGCACCACTGACTCTCGAACCTGCCAAAGCAGGCCTGGCTACCAGGCCTGGCCCTTGGAGCCTCTCTGAAATGCTGCGTCCCTTCCCTCCCTGGAAGCCCCATTCAGTCAAGTGCCTGGCCCTGTGGCCTCGGGAAGTGACTTCCTCTCTCAAGCCTATTTTCTCATCTGTAAAATGGGGATAATAGCACCTATCTCGTGGGGTTCTTAGGATGATTAAATGAGGAGTTGCACTTGTAACCTGATCCTTGGGGTCACCTTAACCTGAAATAGTCACATAAACCAGCTTAAGCCTCTATCCACGGGGGCTGACAGCCAGCTTGGAGCCTTCTTAAATGTCTCTGTGGGCCATCACAGGCAGGTCCTATGTGTCACCTGCTGCCTCTGGCTCAGGTCACTCTGCTGGACTCTCTAAGTTACTCTAGCTCTCTGCAGATAGCTTCGCCCCAAGGCACCGTGAGGGTGGGACTCCGGAGTTGTGAGCAGGGAAGGAGAGGGGGTGACACCAGGATTGGAAAGGACTGGAGTTGGCTGGCCGCTGCCCCGATTCCCGGGACAGGGAGGTGGGGAGAGGAGGCCCCCCGGCCCTCTCCTTGCAGGCCTGGCCTGCTGCCCCCTGCCCACGCTATGGACACTGGGTGGGAGCCCTTTTCCCATTCCCTCTTTCCTCCCACTTCCAGGGCCTCCAAATTCCTTCTCTTCTGGGCAACAAGGAGAAAACCCGCAATTCGATGTGAAGCAAAACTGTTCATGCCAAGGAAGACATCCTCCCACTGTGCTATGCGGAGCAGCCTGCTCCTCCGGGAAAGGGAGAGAAGAGATGCTGTATCTCTGCATCCCCCACAACAAACCTGTTAAATGCTTGTCAAACCAATGTATTCATAACTTTTCCACCTGAAGTCTTGCCCATGACCCTTAGAGCAGAGGCCAACAATCGGTGGTTGAGGGGCTGCGTCTGATAAACAGGTATCGTTTTTGTTTTTCTTTTGCTTAATATAAAAATGTTTGTGACTTGGCTCGGTGCCCGTGGCTCAACGGGCTAAGGCGCCAGCCATGTACACCTGAGCTGGCGGGTTTGAATCCAGCCCGGGCCGCCAAACAACAATGACGGCTGCAGCCAAAAAATGGCTGGGTGTTGTGGCGGGCGTCTGTAGTCCCAGCTACTTGGGAGGCGGAGGCAAGAGACTCGCTTGAGCCCAGGAATTGGAGGTTGCTGTGAGCTGTGATGCCACAGCACTCTATTCAGGGTGACAGCTTGAGGCTCTGTCTCAAAAAAAAAAAGAAAGAAAAGAAAAGGACTGGGCATAGTGGCGCATGCCTATAGGCCGACATAGAAGAATCACTTGCACTCAGGAGTTTGACGTTGTAGTGAGCTATAATGACACCGTGGCGTTCTAGCCTGGGTCATACAGTAAGATCTTGTCTCAAAAAAACAAAAAACAGGCTCGGTGCCTGTGGCCCAGCGGGCTAAGGCGCCAGCCACGTACACCTGAGCTGG
>CAUYRH010043888.1:0-29830 GCA_963574655.1 Perodicticus potto
CTTTACAGTGTAATCAGGCCAAGTGTTTTTTTTTGGGAAATACAGTATCCCTCTCTCATAGCTCATAGCAATCTCAAACTCCAGGGCTCAAACGATCCTCCTGCCTCAACCTCCCTAGTTGCTGTGAGAGAGGATACCCGAGAAGGGTGAGGTCTAGGAAAACAGGGCTTCTCAAGGAGACTATAAGGATATACTTGCAGGGTCCTCTCCATGGTGACTCAGCTTTTGGGAATTTGTAAACTTAACTTCCTGGAACTTGGAAATTTATAAGTTCTGTGAAATCCTGTGGTGCTACAGGGGCTGGAATAGCAGCTCCTGCTTGATTCAAAGTGGCCAATGAGAAGGGTACCTGTGGGTTGGAACTTGTTGACTGTCATAAAAAGGGAAAGACCAAGACAGTTGGTGAGCACGGCCATTTGGAATTATTCTATGCCATAAGCTCCCTCTGGTGAGTAAAGCCCTTCCTCTTATGAACTGGTGTTTGGGTGCTTATTCTCTCTGTTGGGCCTCTTGTCTTCATGCAACAAAGTGAGTGACATTTATTTGTTACAGACCCAACAGCAAGAAAGAAATAGTTGGTATTTTTCTTAGTAGAGGCAAACCAGTCTAGTTTGGCCACCCAACGCTGCGTCAGAGCCTTTTAAAATGCCTGAAATTCCACATTAGAGATTTTGAGATTTAAGTATCCTTTCTAGACCCATTAATAGATGAAATGCATGTCAGAATTTCTAATAGGAGAGGAGGTAAAGCACTGGGTTCCTAGAGAGAAGGAAGTGGGTACATAAAAGGGAATCACCTCCCAGAAGGGAATCTGGAAAGTTCTAAGAAGGGCCACTGGTTCCATGGAGGAAATTATAAAACCTGGTTTCTCCCAACTCACACTCACCAAGCTGATTTTCTGCCATTTATGGGGTTCTGTCCCAGAGACAGTGTGAACCTACTGAATGCTTACTGCCACATGTGGCCACATTCATGGGGATGTGAGCCAGGCATCAGTGCTCTCTTCTGGATACATGTCCCTATGAGCAGCCATTTTGGTCAGAGAGTAACATTTCAAAAATAAGCCTCTCCCAAGATTCATCTGAACCATTTCTGTTTCCCCTTCCAGGAAACAAGCAAAACTACACTTAAAATAAAGAGAGAGCCAAAGGCAAACAAGTCAATACACCAACTATCTGTGGCTCCAAAGAGTGGAGGAAGAACCCCAAGGTGACATAAGCATTAACCCTTTGGCTGCAGAGTGCTCAGAAACTGTTAGGATGCTACTGTTTGTTCATTATCCTGAAAGTGGAACATTTGTAACAGTAAGAAATAGCTGTCCTTTTCAATGACATTTGTAAAGCTTTCTGTTTGTATTTGCAAAATGAGCAATGCAAAGCACCAAACAATCTTGTTTGAATGCCTACAGACATTTTTGTTTACAGGCAAAAAGGTTAAATGTTATTGGCAATTTGCAAAAACCTATTTGGATATGCTCTTGACTCACCTCTCTTCATCTGGTCAGACTCCTGCTGATTTCAGAGAAAAGCGTGGATACTGCAGAAGGTGTGCTTTGTCTTGATCATTTGAGAAAGAGATCTGACTTCCCTCAAGCACATTGTTAGGGGCTGAATTATGTCCTAGAAAAAGGGGTAAGTTTCAAAAGCTAGAGCTCCTCCATTAAGTTTTGAGAAATGTTAAATCCTCAAAATGAAAGATGTGATCCTAAAGAAATTAAATTCATCATGGGTCCCTCCGCTACTATGAGTTATACCAGATGCTTGCTCAGGGAGTAACACTAGCTGATCAGAATGATTCAGGGAAGGGAGAGTAAGTTACTCTATCCCGACAGCATGTGGCCTTCTTGATGTCTCAGTAAAGACATGGAAGGAGCTAGGCATCTGAGGAATCACAGCTTTCAACTACATGGAGGGCCAATGCACCAGAACTCCCTCAGAACCTTAGTATGTCCCTCTCCTGTCCTTATCCCAGGAGCAGGGCACTTAGCAGGTGCTCTCCTTGAGTCAGTACATGAGCATCCACAGCTAGGGTAGCAGCAAAGCGAGGTCCTTAATGCAGCCACCTCATGCTCCACCGCATCCCCACCTGTTATCAGCTCTTGGCCTGGTATTTGCACTAGACTTAAATGGTCACAATAGGGATTGAGGCACAAGTTGTCAGGACACAGAAAGTAACAGGACTTTATATTTGCACAGCACTTTGCAGTCTACAAAGCATTTTCCTATAATTTCCTTTAAGAGTATTATAGGCTTAGTGGTTAGGGCACCGGCCCCATACACCAAGGCAGGTGGGTTCAAACCCAGCCCGGGCCTGCTAAACGACGACAACTGCAACAACAACAAAAAATAGCCAGCCGTTGTGGCGGGCACCTGTGGTCTCAGCTACTTGGGAGGCTGAGGCAAGAGAATGACCTAAGCCCAAAAAAGTTTGAGGCTGCTGTGAGCTGTGACGCCACAGCACTCTACCAAGGGCTACATAATGATACTTTGTCTCAAAAACAAAAGTATTATAACCCCAGGTTAGCGACCCTGAAGTACATTGTTAGGGGCTGAATTATGTCCTCCCAAAATTCAGATGTTGAATTCCTAACATCCAGGACCTGAAAATGTGACTATTAGGATATCTTTTTTTTTTTTTAAAGATAGGAAGTTCATACTTTATTTCTCCAGAGACATATTTACAATTGGATGAAAGTTAAAGGCCTACTTGCACACCAAAGCCAGGTCCTTTGGGAGGTTTAATTAAAGAGGTAAGACCTCCAGCTGGCTCACAGGAGAAGCGCCCACTCCTTGGCCCAGGTTTTGGAATTTTGTCAATATCCTTAGGTGTCAGATCTTCATAATAACTGTCATTTATTTGAACCCTTGGTGCTTTTACACAGGCCCATAGACATTCCACCTCTATAAGAGTGAAAAGTTTGTCAGGTGTAGTCTTCCCAACCTTTATTCCAAGTTTCTTCTGAATTACTTCCAGTATGCGAAGCATGCAAGGGGTATAGTGCAGACCTGATTGTGATACTTTCCATTCAATGGCTTACAATTATACATTGTATAAAAAGTTGCTACTTCGTATACTCTCATTGGAGGTATTTATAAAACTTCTGCAACCTTATTCATTGCAGAGATGGGCAACCACCCATGCCACCTCTGAGTTAAATCCAGGACTGGAAGCACAGCTGCTGCTTTATGCCCTTCTGGATAGTATTTTACAATTGCCTCTATCCTCTTATAGTTTTCTGGTGTGAAATCAAATGTATCTGGGTTATTCTCAGGAGTATCTTGGTGCACAAATAAAGTTCCTCCAGCTCCATTTTGCACAGCTGTCTTATGCAAAATCCTCATATGTCTTCCTCACTGGGCATGGAAGCCAGCCACCCGGGCTGGACCGCAGCAGAGAAGAACATGGCTGGCCAGACAGCTCACCGTCCTATTAGGAAATCTTTAGAGATAAATAAGGTCATATAGGTGGACCCTAATTCAATATGATGGGTGTCCTTGTAAGGAAAGACTAAGACACAGACACAGAGAAGCCCATATGAGACAGAGAGAAGACAGCCATCTGTAAGCCAAGGAAAAACCAGTCCCACCTCACCCCCCGACTCCCTGATTTCAGACTTCTAGACTCCAGAACCAGGAGAGAATAGCTTCATGTTCTTCCCTATACTGTGGCATGTCACGGCAGCCCTAGAAAACTTAGTGCCCACAGGCAACCATCAAGCAGCACAGAATTAAACCTCAATTAGTTGACTGCAAACAATGCTTCCCCCCCCAGGCAGGATGCCCCTCTGCATGAACTGGAAAAAGGCACCTCTTGTTCAAGACACATTTTACTGCTGTCAGAAAAGGAACCTACCCAGAATGACTCCAACCTCAGTAGGAGCTGCCCTGGGCTGCACAAGCCCATTGGGATCTGGGTGCCAGGAAAAGTTGATCTGGGTCAGTGTCATCAGAAGAAATCCTTTCCTGAAGGGATGGGCTTGAACTAGCCTTGAAGAATTGGACATCGATGGGGAAGGGGCAGTCTGAGAGGGGCAAACCTCAAGAGGCACATGAGAACCATGGTGTCAGGGTCATGACCAGCTGGAGTTTCCCCACAGTTGGTGCTCTTCCATGGACAGGGTAAAAGCATACAGTCCACATCCTGTTGTGCCCACCTATGTTCAACAGGCACTTGGGCATTGCTCAGACTCGTTCAGAGCATTAATTTACATTTCATGCTTTGTGAGCAGGTCTCATGGAGAAGGGCAGAAAGGAGCTTCAAGGCCATATCAGCTGGTCCTCTTAGCTTATCTATCACTGATTCACTCAACAAACACTCTGAGCACTTCCCGACGGCTGCAGGTGTGGAGAAGACAGGACTGCCTGGGAGCCTTCCCTTGGGGCTCATGTTTCAGAAGATGCCTGGGGATGGACACAGGCACTTGTGCCAGAGGACGATGAGTGCTTTAAGGAAAAGTGAAGCAGGGGAAAGAGCCACCTGTTTTTTCTGTTTGTTTTGTTCTGTTTTTAAGACTTCTATTTATTTACATTTTATTTTTGTTGTTGCAGTTTGGCCAGGGCGGATTCGAACCCACCACCCTCTGTATATGGGTCTGGCGCCCTACTCACTGAGCCACAGGCGCTGCCCGAGCCACCTGTTTTGATGAGAGAATCAATAGACAACTAAGAAGACAAAGTCTGAGCCAGAGGGAGGGGCTGCTCGGCACGATTCACCTCTTAGCTATCATGGCGTCCCTGGTGAATCTCTGCCGGATCCAAATGGGGTTCTGTGTATCCTTTGCCATCTGGAATAATAGTAACGGCAGGCCCAGTGCCACAAGAAACCATTCCAGATGTTTGCTCCCATTTGCAAAAGTTTACGGCTCAGCCGCCTAGCTGTGCTTTCTACACTATAAACTTTTATCAGCTGTTCCCTAAACTGGACTGGGCAATCTCCAAAGATAGATGTAGACGCTTGGTGACCTCCTTCATATCAGCTGTCAAGACGTCAGACTTCTGAGAACATGCACGTTCAAGAGCATGCTGGACACGCTGTACTTCCCAGACCCTCCCCAGGCTCCCCGCTCCATATTAGGCTGTGCAGGCACACAGACATGCGTGCAGTCCGCAGCACGGGTTGGGTGTTGCTATCTTTGGAAACAGCACACATCTTCTGAGTCAGTCTCATAGACAGTCATGTCCACCTGTGATTCTCTTTCGGTAGAGCGCTCTCCTTTTAAAGGCACCCACATGCCCCTGCCACTCAAGCTAAAGGAATTCAGACAAGTCACTTGGGAGCTCTGAGAATGATACTCCCCACTGAGGGACTGTGGAGCTAGGTTCAGAGTTCTGCTTCAATGTTGCAGGAGTGGTTTCTTAAACATCGGTGGGCTGGAAACCAACGAGGTATGTATTGAAAACGCACATCGCTCCATCCTGCATCCCAAAGACTTGAGTGCTCAGGCAGTATGAAGAGGACGCTAGAATTCTACGATGTAGAGGCCTCGGAGAGCTTCAGATGCTGGTGGCTGCAAAACTCACTTTGAGAAACTAACTGTTTTAAAAGTGTTTTACAGCCAAAAACTAAGTGATGGAGGCAAGTTTTTTTGTTGTTGTTGTTGTTGAGACAGAGCCACAAGCTGTCGCCCTGGGTAGAGTGCTGTGGCATCACAGCTCACAGCAACCTCCAATTTCTGGGCTCAAGCGATTCTCCTGCCTCAGTCTCCCACGTAGCTGGGACCACAGGCGCCCGCCACAACGCCTGGCTATTTTTCAGTTGTTTGGCAGGCCCAGGCTGGATTGGAAACTGTCAGCTCAGGTGTATGTGGCAGGTGTCTTAGCCGCTTGAACTACAGGTGCCGAGCCTGCTGTTGTGTTTTGAGACAGAGTTTCACTTTGTCACCCTCAGTGGAGTGCCATGGCATCATAGCTTGCAGCAACCTCAAACTCGGGCTCAAGGGATCCTCTTGCCTCAGTCTCCCCAGTAGCTGGGACTACAAGTGCCCACCACAATACCTGGCTAGTTTTTCTATTTTAGTAGAGATGGGGTCTCGCTCTTGCTCAGGCTAATCTGAACTCCTGACCAGCAATCCAGCCACCTCGGCCACCCAGAGTGCTAGGATTACAGGTGTGAGCCACCTCGCTGGCTCTGGAGACACATTTTTTGAGAATTCTCCTCCTCTGGCAGCAAGCAGACAATTGTGAAGAACACACAATAGCTTCCTTTTAAAACCACTAGCTAGGGAGGAGGTCTAGAAGCAGAAGTTGCAAGCGGAGGGTGAAGTTCCAGGCATCCCTGGGGTTCCCAGGCCCCTCCCTCCAAGTTTCACCTTCCCTTTGCACTTCTGTCTGTTGTTGGTCTTTTAAAACTCTGATTTCCAGTATGCCCATCAAAATTCCCATCCTAGATCAAAAATTTCTTTCCTCTTATCCCCTGAGTATAACTAAAATTAGCTGATATTTGCAAAAGCATGTAATAAAGCTAAAGGTGAAGAAAACTGAGGGGAATTGTGATCGAAAATACAAACAGCAACAGCTGTCTGAGTTTCCCAAGTGTAGGTTTCTAATGCTAACCTGAAGGGTGTCCCCTGCCCTGCCCTGCTCCCCAGGTCCTGAATTTCTGCTGGTTTCTCTCCCTCTACCTACTGGCCCAGCACTGCCATAGCCTCCTCTGAAAACCATGGCAGGAAAAGGAGAATCTGGTTTCTTATCTATGAAAATCTCCCCTTCAAGTAGGGTGGCCCCACTCCTTCTGATCCCCACCCTAAGGTGCTCCAATCTCGATCACTCTGTTCCCACACTTGGCCCCTCGGCTCTGATCCTGGGGTACTTTGTGGACATGCCCAGCACACACACCTTAATAATCCATGCCCACAACCTCTGCGGTGTGCCACCAAAGGCGGCAGTAACTGGCCTCCTGGGTTCATACCCAATAGAAAAATGTAAAGCACCCCACCCCAAAAGTTCAAGTCTGACACTCCCCTCACACATTTTTAGCACCCCACTTCTGACCCACACCTTCTTAATTTCTTCTCTACATAAATAGTTCTTAATGGCAGAAAAAGACTATGGCCCACCTGACTGGAGTCACTGATATGACAATGTGTTGGTTTAGGTTTGTAAATTAATTTATGTGCAACGTCCTATGACTCCATAACATCAAACCACCTTTCAATACGTAATACGTCACATTTACTGAAAAGAATCCTACGCCACAGAATGAAACTGGCCTGGAATATCTGGCTGCATGGTTGCCGTAGTAATTGATGTCTGTGAGAACAAACCCAGGCTTTGCTAATTACGGCCTTCTATTTTTAAACTCATCTCCATTCTTCTCCCCCATCCCAACATTCCTCACACAACTTCAGCAGTAAAATACTGTTACTGCTATTTGAACAGCCTGTGCTGATCTCAGAATAACTCTTCAGGCAGCTGTGGCCTGCCACTGAGAGGAGAGCCCCTTGTCCCCCAAGCTCACGGAAGGCCAAAGAAAGACCTCTGGACCAACCCCAGTCACCGTCCCCAGTAGGAGTCCAGGGCTCCCTACAGGTGGGTTCCTGGGGTCAGACTGGGCTGAAGCCTTCATGGCGGTTTGTTTGTCCACAGCCCAGGGAAGTCCAGGCCACCACATTGCCTCACGGGGGGCTCTTGAGTAACATGCCACCAAGGTGAGGGCCAGGCAGGACCTCCTGGACTGTGTCACATCTCTCAGGCTGGGTCAAGACCCAACACCCACATCGCAGTCTTCCGTGAGCCTTGCCCTCCACGTGCTAATGAAAGCTTGGGGAACTGAACTCCACCTGGAGGCCCGTCCTTTCCAGAACAAAGGTGCATGCTGTGGAGATGGAGAACCCAAGTGTGAACGAGCAGCTACGGCAAGGCAGTCGGCAGTGGCAGTTGGCACCTGGTTCCTTTCCTGGGACTCCCGGGACCACAATCCAGGTACCCTGGACTGGGTGACTTAAAAGTTTGCTTCTCAGAGTCTCGGAGGCTGGAAGTCTGAGGTCAAGTGTGCCAAGCTCCTCCCGAAGGCTCTAGGAAGCACCTGACCCCAGCCTCTCTCCTGGGCTTTGGCGTTCCTTGACTTGTAGAAGCATCACCTTAGTCTCTGCCTTCACCTTCACGTGGTGTTTCCCTGGGTGCATAACTATGTCCAAGTTTCCTGCTTTATAAGGACACTAGTTACATCGGACTCTGGCCTGCCTTATTCCAGTATGACCTCATCTTACTAACAACATCTGCAACAACCCTACTGCCACAAAGGCCCCTTTCTGAGCAATGGGGTTAGGGCTTCAACACATGAGTTTCTGGGGGACACAATTCTCTCCATGAATCAAGGGCTGCCTTTGGCAGAGACTTGAAGGCAAGCAGGGAATAGGCCCCCTTTAGCGGGAACCAGACGAATGCAGAAGTGGCTTGGCTGGCAATAGGGCAACCTCTGGGATTAGTTAAAGGGCACACTTGGCTTTCTCTAATTGGTCCTGAATTAGACCCTGGGGCATAAATCAGGGAAGCTGCCAGTCGACAAGCAAGTCCTAACCATTTGGGACCAACTCCCACAGTTCCTATGGTTTGGCTACACGGGCTGGTGGCTGCAGAAGTTGTAGCTCAGAGTTTATTTTTATATGGACTGTCCATTTGAATGTTCAGGCTCTCAGCTCCAATGGCCCTTCCAGCAGGCCTCAGGTACCACTTAGGTTGGTGGCCTGATTAGCCCAGGGGGTCCGGCGCAGGTGGCCTGTGAGGCCCAATGCTGGCAAGGTGGTGCTCACAGAGCCAAGCCGCCCTTAGCAGAGCCTGACCCTGATCCCCCTGCAATCGTCCTTTTATCCCCACAAGGCTGAGTGCAGGTGTGCAGTAAGAAAGTGCAAAGTCATTACCTCTGCTATCCTCAGACTTTTTGGTTTTAAGACCCTTTAAGGGGCTCAAAAAGTTGGTTTTTTTGTTTTTTTTTTTCTTTTGTTTTGTAGAGACAGAGTCTCACTGTATCACCCTCGGTAGAGTGTCGAGGCATCAACAGCTCACAGCAACCTCCAACTCCTGGGCTTAGGCGATTCTCTTGCCTCAGCCTCCCGAGTAGCTGGGACTACAGGCGCCCGCCACAACGCCCGGCTAGTTTTTTGTTTTGCAGTTCGCCGGGGCCGGGTTTGAACCCGCCACCCTCCATATATGGAGCTGGCGCCCTACTAGCTGAGCCACAGGTGCCACCCTCAAAAAGTTTTTGAATGTGGGGGAGCACTGTCAATCTTTATACATTAGGAAGGAGAAATTTTAAAATACAACCCCTTTGCATGTTCACATAAGTAACATTTTTATGGAAAATACATTGAGATGGGTGCCAGCAGCCTCATCACCCCCATAAGATGGATACCCCCTGCCACCGACGTGCACCAGGGGGCTGTGTAGGATAAAAGATGAAAGGACAAAAAAGATGAGAATACCTTAACTCTGAAATGATGACAGGTACCATTACTTTTAGATCAGTCCAGATCAGGCCAGAATAGGACAAGATAAGAACCCATGGGCCAAGTACTGTCATAATAAGAGTTAACGAGCTAAGTGCTGAGACAAATTGTTTTACTCATCCATTAGTTGCTAGATCTGCATTATGTTACCTTATTGTTATCGAACTGCCCTTTATGTTACCTGTTGGCTAACCTGCTAAATTGCAGGGTTCGCTTCTGAAAAAGAGGTCATCGTGACCCCGTGCTCGCTTTTTGCTTCTTTTGCCAACTTTCTTTTTGCTTCTAATTGCTAAATTTCAGTCTACCTTTTTGGCCCTTTGCCAACTTTCAGACTAGAAAAACTTCAGAGCCCTCAATGCTCTCTCACTTAGTCTGCTTTAGACTTTGCTGAGACAGCCCTGCGGTTAATAAAAGATTCCTGTTTGAAATTCTAATTTAGTCGGTGGTCTTTATCTTTATCTCACCCCCTAACAATATTTTCCAAAAGAAAAAACTGCCCTGGAGTGGCCTTGTTTTAAACATTCACAAACTTGCTGAGGAGCCACTGGCCCCCAGGCCTCTGTGGTGTTCACGCTGTTTCCCAGCGCCACGCATAGTGTGGCCACCACAACCCTCCCCGCTACACACGTGAGAGTGAAGAAAGCTAATACACCTTAGGTTATTATGAAAGTTAGTTTTGACCTTGCATACCTCCTGAAAGAGTCTCAGGGACCCTCAGGGGTCCCCAGACTGCTGTGGACACACACCTAAGTACTCAAGCAAAGACCAGGTCTCCACCACCCCAGAGGGAGAAGGCAGACGGCAGGGGGGCCGGTGTCTCGTAGTGTGCTGGGGGGAGGCTGATGAGGAACCATCCAATGAGTTAAAAGTGCCTTTGAGCGGCTTGGCACCTGTGGCTTAGCGGGCTAAGATGCCAGCCACGTACACCTGAGCTGGTGGGTTCGAATCCAGCCTGGGCCCACCAAACAACGAGGGCTGCAACCAAAAAAAACTGCCTTTGAACAAAAAGGTAAGAAGTTTAGACTGGGTCAAGGTCAAGGACTTTGAATGTTTTAAAACAAGCGAAAAGAGCAAAACTGGAAAAAAATAAACAACTCTGTTAGTTCTATTTTTCCTCCACTGGTTCCAGGATCATATGCAATTAGAAATTATCAAGTCTTGCTCTAACTAAGGGTGCCAGAAGCATTAGCACAACCCAGCAGAGAACACGGAGTCTCCACTTTCCACCGCACTGGGTGGTGAGAATGGGCAGCCGCCAGATCCTCACCAGGAGCTTCTCTCCTCTCAATCCCATTTTTTCTCCTTTTTCTCCCCTTTTCTTGCCCCCTCTGACTCTGGCCTGCCTGAATTCCACTTTTGCTGTAACATTTCAAATGAAAGAAACAGGTGATCACTTTATAGGGCAGATTAAGACTACTAATGAACACCCTTCTTTAAAATGGTTCATTTTATGTTATGTGAATTTCATATTAACAAAAAACAGCGAGTGCCCTTATTTTAGGTTTACCTTAAATTTAAAATTTTAAAATCCTATATAAAAGTGCCACTGTTTTAATAAGAAAGCAGTGTGGTTCTATTCTTCTGATTCTATCACACTTGCTACATGATCTATTTGCCAGTTTTTAACATAAGCTAGTAAATCATGTAAAGTCTCCAGAGTTTATGCCTCATATTACTTTGAAGTATAAGGAACAACAAAGTAAGTACGTCCATAATCTTAGAGAATCACAGACACCAAACTCAAGTTACTTACTTGATGGAGCTGTCACCTTAAAAAAGTAGATGTCCCAGCTGAGTGCTGTACCATCCTATCCCAAAAGATGTGCATGATGAAGAATTGTTGGACAAGGGAAAACACACACAAGGATGAAATTAGAAATTAGAAGTACAGGCTGGGCACCCGTAGCTAGTGGCTAGGGCACTGGCCACATACACTGGGGCTGGTGGTTCGAACACAGCCCAGGCCTACTAGACAACAATGACGACTACAAAAAAAAATAGCCAGGCATTGTGGCAGGGATGTGTAGTCCCCGCTACTTGGGAGGCTGAGGCAAGAGAATTGCTTAAACCCAAAAGTTTGAGGTTGCTATGAGCTGTGGCGCCATGGCACTCTACCGAGAGTGACATAATGAGACTCTATCTCAAAAAAAACAAATAAGTCCTGGTCAACTACTGCTGTGATAATGCTGCATAACAAACAATGCCAACACACAGTATCTCACAGCTGAGTTTGATTAAGGTGCTTCAGGGCAACAGTGCTTTGGCGGGTCTAGGCTGAAGGCTGGGTTCTGGTCTCTTCCCAGAGTCCTTTTCATGGCACACGAGCAGCCAGGAAAGCCATATGCGCCTGCCCTTGTGTGGCTTCTTGCCCGCATTGCCTTTCCTAGCACTCCACTGGCCCAAACCAGCCAACCCAACTGGGACGACTGGCCCAACATCAGTAGCACATTCTGTGCACAGAGAGAAGGATTACGTTACCGCTGAGCCATCCTGGTCAACTAGGAGCGGGCTGGAGTGAGCTGCTGGGACAAAATTCATGGAGCAATGTCTGGCAGAAATCTCGGAAAGCATGTTGCTTTGATTTAAAGTCTGGTGCAGAAGAGAGACTCTGCAGGGGGACATTTTAATAAGATTCTCCTAAAATGATAGTATCTTGCAAAAATAAAACCTATTTTTAACTCTGCATTTTGAAATGCATAAATTATATCAAACAGAAAGAATGCACGTTTTATAAGAAAATCTCTAAATCAAGTCATCCTATCTCAGGACAAATAGTGGATGGAGGCCGTTTTCATTCCCTCATTTGCTTTTCATTTGAACTACAGAGTTTTATTAGGTGACAACCATGTGCCAGATACCGTGCTGGGTCTTTGGGATGCAAAGATGAAGATGCCCTGCCTAAAGCACTCACAGTCCCCTTGGGGAGGGAACAAAAAAGAATGAGAGAAATGCTCATAAATAACGAGAATTTGAGATAAAAAGTAATAAATGTCATTTTTTGTTTTTTGGTAGAGACAGAGTCTCACTTTATCACCCTCAGTAGAGTGCTGTGCCGTCACAGCTCACATCAACCTCCAGTTCTTGGGCTTAGGCGATTCTCTTGCCTCAGCCTCCCGAGTAGCTGGGACTACAGGCACCCGCCACAACTCCCGGTTATTTTTTTGTTACAGTTTGGCTGGGGCCAGGTTTGAACCCGCCACCCTCGGTATATGGGGCCAGCGCCCTACCCACTTAGCCACAGGCGCTGCCCATGTCATTTTTTAACGTGTAGGTAAAATGCTCTGGGGGTCTAACAGAGGGAGCATCACCTCCAGGTGCTGGGTAATGATGATACTGTGGTTGTTGCGATTGCAAAGAATTCATAGAACTTTCAAACCCAGGAGAAAAGTTTCTCCAAATTCTCTACAGAAGAGGAAATAGGCCCAGAGCGGTGAAGTAACAGTCCTAACCACACAGCCTGTGGTTGCAGGGCCAGGACCCAGCCTGCCTCTCCTACATCCCTTTGAGTCCTCTTTTCACTCTGTTTCCTACAGCTCAGTTTCTGGGACCCCATAAACTGCTTTCCTGGCAACATTTCAATTCTAGATGATGAAAAAAGACTTGGCTAAGGGGATGGTGTTTACAGGGGGTGCGGGGTGGTGGAGAGTGCGCGGTTGAGTGAGATCAGTTAAATAAATACCAAGTCTGTCAGAAAACAACAGAAATAACAGCCAGAAATTTATGACCTGCAAGCCTTCTTCTTACTTTTTTCTGCCATATATATTAATTCAAATTCCTCGTTCCTTGGAATGGAATGCCCAGAAACATGCTGGTCTTTCTGGCCAGAGGAGTGCAGATGTTTGCAGTGATCCAACACATCTCTTGTTCTAAGAGCCCTTTAAAGATGTGAATTATGGGGCCTCTCCTCCTGCCTTAGTGACTTTAACTTATGCTCATAGCCTGGCAAAGAACTCCTGACTGCCTGGCCCATTAATCAGACTAAGCCATAAATTTCTTGCCTCATTGCACTGTGGAGAATCCTCCTGGAAGATTTTCACACTGGAGTAGTTTAGGAAGCTCCCACAAGATCAATGGCCTTGTCAGGGCAGCATCCCCCATGCACCCAGGGAGAACCGCAGGGGCAGGCCCAGGACAGAGCCTGCATGCCTGATCTGAGCCTTTGCCCCCCCACCTCCATGGCTGTGTGATCAGACAAGCCACTTGGTCACTCTGGGCTTCTCATCTATAAAATCGGAATAAACAGGCCTACCTCCCTGGATTGTTTTCAAAGGTTAATGAGATAAAGTGTGGGAACTGGAAGGTGATATTAAAAATAGGAAGCAATAACAATAGTCCACCCTGGAACAGAAAAGCACACACTTCCCACAAAGCCTCTTTGCTGCAGCCGAATTGGAGAAGGTCCTCTCCCTTCCTGTCTTCCCCACCTCCCCTCCACCTCATAATTCAAAGGGCTGCTGGACCAGGGAACCCGGGCATCATGACTGAAGAAATGGAGGGCCTGAAGTTTACACGGCTCAAATCTATTTCCTTCTCCTCCTTTCTCTCTGAAATGCGAAATGGCAGGACATGGTACACAGAGGGTCAAGGGGGCAATGCCCTGGGTCTCCCGGCCCCTCCCGAGCGGATGTGCCTCTTCTATACTTTCCTCCCAGATCTTTGGTAACGGCGCAGGGTTTCTCCTTCAGGTGGATCTCACAAAGTGATTCATCAATGGCTGCGGTGTCTTTGCTCACACTGATCGTGAAAGAATAAGCTGTTAGGGAGTTAGGCTCAGCGCCCGTAGTCAGTGGTTACAGCGCCGGCCACATGCACCGAGGCTGGCGGGTTCAAACCCAACCTGGGCCAGCAAAACAACAATGACAACTGCACCAAAAAAATAGCTGGGCGTTGTGGCGGGTGCCTGTAGTCCCAGCTATTTGGGAGACTGAGGCAAGAGAATCTCTTAAGCCCAAGAGTTGGAGGTTGCTGTGTGCTGTGACCACAACGGCACTCTACTGAGGGTGACATATTAAGACTCTGCCTCAAAAAAAAAAAAAGATGTTAGGGAGTTATTTAGACATGAGCAGGGCGATGACAGATGGCGTTAGGCCATGAAGTGATTAGAGGAAACATCCACTGCTACTCAACACTTCTCTAAAGTGCATAAAAGAATAAGAAGGGTTAATGGGAGGATAAAGCGGTGGCTGGACAGATATGTGATAACGGAAATAGAGTAAAATGTCAATTATATAATCAAGGCGGTGGGTGTATTGGTGTTAATCACACAGTTCTCTCAACATTTTGTATGTTTACATTTTTTATGATAAAATGTTGAGAGGAAAGAGGATGGATCGATATTATCTATAATTAGAACTGATGCTCAGGGCGGTGCCTGTGACTCAGTGAGTAGGGCGCCAGCCCCATATGCCAGAGGTGGCGGGTTTAAACCCAGCCCTGGTCAAAAAAAAAGCTGCAAAAAAGAAAGAACTGATGCTCAAAAATCAGACATGACTATGAACAATCCTTGGGATCCCATTACCAATCTTCTAAAAAAAGCAAAAGACAGAGAAACATGTTAAATGCCACCCAAAGATGCAATCAACAAAATCCTGACCACAGGAGACAGGGTAAGTAAGCCCATTTCTTCAAAATAGATTGCAGGAAAAAGAAAAGAGATGGAAAGGGGCCTATGCAATTAAAGAGATTTAAGAGTCATATTAACCAATTCCAACAGGTAAAACTTAATTTGGACATTTAGGAGACGGCGAGAAATTTGAACACCAACCTAGTATGTGATGATTTTAAACAATGACTGCGTATACCTTAAAGTGTGATCATGGTATTACTATGATGTTTCTTTGAAGTCCTTATGTTTTAGAGACACATACTGAAATATTTACGTGTGAAATAACATGAGATTGGCACCAGTATAATACAGAGTGGGGAGTCGGCAGGATAGAGATAAGCTGCCAATTCTTGAAATTAAATCATGAGTACAGGCTTTACACGATTCTTTACACTACGTTCTTTACACTGTTCTATATCTGTATAATAAAATGGTTTAAAGGAAAGAGAAAGTGAGAAAGAGAGAACTAAAAATACCCACGGGTGAAAAGACTCCACCTCTCTAGTCATACAGTGAGGTTTACTATGTTATTTCTACTGTAAGTGGGAACATCTCTTGCATGATACCTTCTAATTGGTTATTATAAGAATATATGAAGGCTACTGAGTTTTATCTTAATTTTATATCCTGCAGTGTTTTTAGCAGTTTGTCCACAGAATCTCTTGTATTCCTTACTGGAATGCTTGGGACCAGAAGTGTCCCAAAAAGACACTTTGAGATTTCTGATTTTTTTCAGATTTTGGACTATCTGCATGTACATAATGACTTATCTTCAGGATAGGACCTAAGTCTTAACATGAAATTCATTTACATTTCATATACACATAGCCTGACCGTAATTTTATATGCTAGCTTTTTAATAAATTGTACATTTAAGTGTGTATGAAACAAAGTTTTCACTGTGCTTTGACCTATCATGTGAGGTCAGGTGTGGACTTTTACACTCATGGTATCAGTCTGGTGCTCAAAAAGTTTTGTATTTTGAATTTTCAGAATACGGATGCTCAGTCTGTGCTAGAAATACATAAACTAAGGCAGTATATGTTCACATCACCAATTTGAAAGTTTATCCTAACAGCAACGTTCAATTTTCTTCATAATATGAAGCTATATTTTTATCTCAACACACATAGTGTATCTGCCTAATACACAGGATTTTTTTTTCTTTTTTTTTGAGACAGAGCCTCAAGCTGTCACCCTGGCATCACAGCTCACCGCAACCTCCAACTCCTGGGCTCGAGTGATTCTCCTGCCTCAGCCTCCCAAGTAGCTGGGACTACAGGCGCCCGCCACAACGCCCAGCTATTTTTTGGTTATAGTTGTCATTGTTGTTTGGCAGGCCTGGGCTGGATTTGAATCTGCTGCCAGCTCAGTGTATGTGGCTGGTGCCTTAGCCACTTGAGCCAAGGCACAGAGCCAAATACACAGAATTTTTAAACAAAAACACGATCTTCAAAGTCCAGAAAAATAATGAAGAGTGTTCATATCATCCTAGAGCCAAGAGGTCTTTCTTAGCATGATGGAAAAATCAAAACTATAAAGGAAACTATTGAGGGTGGTGCCTATGGCTCAGTGGATAGGGCGCCGGCCCCATATACCATGGGTGGCAGCTTCAAACCCGGCCCCAGGCAAACTGCAACAAAAACATAGCTGGGTGTTGTGGAGGGGGCCTGTAGTCCCAGCTACTCGGGAGGCTAAGGCAAAAGAATAGACTAAGTCCAAGAGCTGGAGGTTGCTGTGAGTTGTGACGCCACAGCGCTCTACTGAGGGCAACAAAGTGAGACTCTGTCTCTAAATAAATAAATAAATAAAAGAAACTATTGACATCTAAATGCATAAAAATGTATAATATCCAATAGACAAATTAACAGGCAAAGGGGAAACTGGGAAACATATTTGCAATACATAGAACAGCCACAGTGTGGGAAGCTTGTGGAGATAGAGATGAAAGAACACGGTGACAATTATTATGTTAATGTGTAAAAGGCTCTTGAAAAATCAGTAAGAAATGGCCTCAGCTGCATTAGTAATATTCTTTTTTTTTTTTTTTAAGTGTTTGGTGAGTAAATAAGTTTATGTGTAGAACTTTTACACTTTTTCATATGTATTAGATATTTCATAGTAAGTTGAAGATAATGAAAATTGAAAAACAAAACAACACCCAATAATATAGGCCCTGACTGCCTTGAGCAGCTCAGGGCACCAACAGCCTCCACCAGCCTGGCTCTGCATTGGAAACACTTTTCTGAGACACCTGTTCCATTTTCCTCCCTTAGGAGTTCTACAAAATTCCTAAGCCTGTAAGAAACCTTAAAGCTTCTCTGTTACTTTTTTTGTTTGTTTGAGACAGAGTTTCAACCTGTCGCCCTAGGTAAAGTGTCATGGTATCACGGCTCACAGCAACCTCCAACTCTTAGACTTAAGTGATTCTTTTGTCTGAGCCTCCCAAGTAGCTGGGACTACAGGTACCTGCCACAATGCATGTCTATTTTTTATTGCAGTTGTCATTGTTTTCGTTGGCCTAGACCAGGTTTGAACCCACCAGCCTGGGTGTATGTGGCCGGCACTCTACACACTGAGCTATGGCACTGTCCCTTCTCTGTTACTTGTAATCTACCAGAGTCTATGTGACAAATATCATAGGATGAAGCAAGAATTCTTCTTTTTTTAACTAGGCACTGTGAACATTTTATTATTCAATATGTTTTTTGCTGGTGGCATGTCTACTTATTCCAAAGGATCCATGTTTCTCTAAACCAGGCAAACATTTAATATCTAATACATGAAGGCTCCCTTTATACAAACAAATGTTCTTAGACACTTAACAAATAAAGAATATAGATCTTTGCTGAAAACATAAGAACATAAGATGTTGAAAAGAAATACTTCCAAGCTCTGTGGGGAATGAGAGGCTGGGAGTATCTGAGTAGAACCACTCTTTGTCTTCATTTTTTTTCTTTTTTTTGTTTAGAGACAGAGTCTCACTTCCTCACCCTGGATAAAGTGCCGTGGCTTCACAGCTCACAGCAACCTCCAGCTCTTGGGCTTAGGTGATTCTCTTGCCTCAGCCTCCTGAATAGCAGGGACTACAGGCACCTGCTACAATGCCCAGCTATTATTTTGTTGCAGTTTGGCCAGGGTTAGGTTCGAACCTGCCACCCTTGGTATGTGGGGCCAGCCCCCTACTCACTCAGCCACAGGCGCCGCCCCTCCCTTTTTTTTCTTTTCTGTTTTCTGGTGGGTGGGGGACGCTGCACAGGGTGCAATGTGCCCTTAGATATGTATTTGAAAGTGATCGTGGGTCTGTGTTCCATGCTGTCTTTATTCCAGAAACTGTGATGTTGGGGCAATCTCTTTCTGCAGTATTGTCCTTCTGGAATCTGGGTGTGGCTGAGCTGTCACTCTCCGAGTCCCAGAGGCTGTGAGGAAGGTGTCAGCAGGGGCTGTGGTTTCATCACAGGCGTGATTGGAGAAGGGTCTCCTTTCAGGGGTATTCACGCGGTCACTGGCAGGATGCTGTTCCTCGTGAGCCGCTGGGCTGAGGGTCTTGTATGTTTGGCACCTTGACCAAAGCTGCCTTAGGATCTTGGCCACACAGGTGTCCGCAAGCACGCCATTAGTGTCATTCCAGCTTTAATTCAATAAACGGTCTTGTTCCCTCATGAATCAGCGTGGCGAAGGGGAGTGAAGCAGAGTGGAATTGTTGGGACTGAGGAAAATCCAGCACCAGAGAAGACACAGGGACGAAGGGTGGGACTGGGAGGACTGGCTGAGCTGATGGCTGCAGCCGCCGAGGCAAGAATTCTCAATACTGACGATTCCTATGCTTGTCGCCACTCTTGATGCCTTTTCACTCACCATACATCTCTCATTCTCTCAATTCTAAAAAGCACACTTATTTTCTTCACATTCCAATAATCCTAATATTAGGACTAGTCTTACAATCAATGCATCCATTTCTGCCTTGGTGATTTTTTTGATTTTTCCTGCAAAGCTGTTATAAATTAATGGTCCATTTTGCCTTTGATAATTATCTTAGACTCAGAAGGTGTTAAATAGTTGTTTACTGTACTAGACAGCATTACCACCCTCAAACCATAAACAGCTACTACTTTTGAGTCAGGAAGTAAATGAAAAGCCAGCTCTGATGAACCCAGCAGCAGGTGCCTCCTCTCCAACAGCTTTGTCACCTATGTCTATGTCTTCTCATAGAAGAATGACAAAGCTATTTGTCCAGAGCATGCTTCTTTGTCCAGAAGAATACTATAGGTTCTCCCACACCCTGTGGGCAGACGTGAGTCAAGGAGCTCCAGGCTTTACGGTCCAGGGTGAGGCCTTTGTAACCATTTCTGTGTTTATACACACTAAAGACACCACCAGTGACACTTTGTGCAGCTTATGGTGGTAATAATGAGTTCCCCACTATCAGAGTTTTAGGAGCTCTGTGCTGGGAACTGGGGACAAAGAGTAAATGCATATTTCTTTTTTGAGACAGAGTCTGACTCTGGCATCCGGAGTGGACTGCTGAAGTGCCATGGCTCACAGCAACCCTAAGCTCTTGGGCTCAAGAGATCGTCTTGCCTCGGGTTTTCTATTTTGTGGAGATAGGATCTCACTTTTGCTTGGGCTGATCTCAAACTTCTGAGCTCAAGCAACCCTCTGCCTTGGCTTCCCAGAGTGCTGAGATTACAGGTATAAGCCACTGTGCCCAGCCTAAAAGTATACTTATTATATCACAACACCATTTAGTCCCATGAAAGCCAAAAGCAATATAAAGATACTCACTATGCCTCTACCACTTACAATTACACTGGAATTAGTAGGCAATATAATTTGACAAGAAAAGGCAACAAAATTAATCGTTGAAAAGAAAATATAAAATATCCCCTTATTTGCAAATAATATCATTGCAGATTAGAAAAATACAATAGAATCAATGGACAAACTGCTAAAAACAGTGAGAGAATTTAGTAAAACAGCAGGTTATATAAAATTAACATAAACATCCATAGCCTTCATACATTCATACAATAGCCAATTAAAAGAGATAATTGAAGAGAAAAATCCCACTTACACTAGAAACAAAAAAGTACTTCAGCATAAACTTAACAAGAACTGTGTGAAACTGTCATAAGAAAAACTTCAAAATACTCCAGAAAGACACAAAGTAGATTTAACAAGTGAAAAGATACATCCTTCAGGATAAGATGACTCAACATCAAAGGAATCCATTCTCCTGAGTCAATTCATCATTCACAGAATTTTCTTCTGAAATGAGGTACATTTATCCTAAAATTCTTACTAAAAAAAAAAAAAAGACAACCCAGGATATTCAGGAAAACTCTGAAAAGTGATGAAAAAGGGGGCTCTAGCCTGCCAGATATCGAAACAGCCCACAAAGTACCCATAACTGAAACCATGTGGCAGTGGCATGTGAGCAGCACATCAGAGAGGCTGGCTGAAGACACAAGGAATCATGACAGTTGGCAGATGATAAACGATTCAGGCAAAACCTTCAGCTTAGATGAGGGAAAGATGGGCTTTTTAATAAGTGGTGTTGGAATAAACCAGACAGTCATTCGGGAAAATAGAAAATCGAATCCATGCCTCACAATATACAGCAGGATAAATTCCAAATGGATCAAAGATTTAAATGTAAAAAAGGAAGCCATTAAAAACATGAATGGGGAAAACTTTTATATTGCCCCAAGTAGAGACAGCGAACTGTTCTAGATCTAAAGAGCCTTAAGAAACAGAATTAAAGGCAACATCTGGACCCTGACTACATCATGGTTTGAAGAAACCGGCAGTAAAATATATATCTGGGGCAGCAGGGAAATTTGAATAGGGACCAGATATTTGATGACAGGAATTACTTTAACTGTTTGGTGTCATAATGGTATTAATAGTTAAACAGGGTGGAAAAAACCTTGTCATTTTTAGAGATACATATTAAAGTGACTTGAAGTACAGTATCATGTTTTCAGCAAGAGAAAACCATTCTTTTAAATCTAAGAGAAGTTGGTGTATTCCTGTAGGAACTCAGAAAGTCTTTTGACTATTCCTAGTTTGGGAAGCTCATTCCCTTTTGCTCCTCACCTACAGTTAGGAACTACTGTATTGTAAATTATACTCTGCCAGGCAGTGTCTCACAGCTTGTAATCCCAGCATTCTGGACAGCTAAGGTGGGTGGATTGCCTGAGCTCACAGGTTCGAATTAGGCCGAGTCCAGTCAGAGTGAGAACCGCCCCCACTCTCTTGTCTCTAAAAAGAAAATAGCCAGGCATTTTTGTAAGGGCCTGTAGTCCCAGCCATTTGGGAGGCTGAGACAAGAGAATCGCTTGAGCCCAAGAGTTTGAAGTTGCTGTGAGATATGACACCACTGCACTCTACCAAGGGTGACAAACTGAGACTGTCTCAAACAATAAACAAACAAATAAATGTCTGAATTTTGTCAAAGAAAATGCTAAAAATGGCACCCAGATCAAACTCTAACCCGCGGACACACGTGCCCAGCCCTGCCTTGTGCTGGCAGCCATGGGTAGCAAAGGGCCGCTCCCCTTTCTTGCCTCTGCAGTTGTAAGCCCAGGGAGGAGGGAGGGGAGATGAGGCTATGGCTTTGGGGCCATCCCACCAGTGCACAGAGGGAAGCAGGGAAGGACAGGTCTTGAGCAGGGAGCCCTGGGTCGAGGGCTGGCAGGAGTGAGGGGCAGGCCCAGACACTTTCTGCTTTCTCCCCAGTCCAGCTCTGATTTGTAGCTGGTGCAGCACAGGACCTAATCCTCTCTCCGGGTTAAGTCAGAAAGGAGAGACATGCAGACTCACCTCCTCCCGGGCAAAGGCTGCTCCTCAGTGTGACCCGACATCTCAGCTGGACCCAGACCCAGCAGATCAGCTTCTTGAAGCTTCTTTGAAGCTTCTATAGTTTCCTTTGGCAGTTTATTGACACTTGTTGAAGTTTATATCTTTATCTTTTATTTATTTCTTTATTTATTTGTAGAGACAGAGTCTTACTTTATCGCCCTCGGTAGAGTGCCGTGGCGCCACACAGCTCATAGCAACCTCCAACTCCTGGGCTTAGGTGATTCTCTTGCCTCAGCCTCCTGAGAAGCTGGGACTTCAAGTGCCCAACACAACCCGGCTATTTTTCTGTTGCAGTTTGGCTGGGGCTGGGTTTGAACCCGCCACCCTCGGCATATGGGGCCAGCGCCCTACCCACTGAGCCACAGGCGCGGCCCTATATCTTTATCTTTAAAAAAAAAAAAACAACCCCTAAGCCACCATTTGGACAGGCGCCTCCTGGGGTAAGAGTGGACTGCAGCCCCAGGCTCTCCCACAGAAGCACCTGGGCCCCTGAGGGGGGGCGTGTTACTCCAGCCCTAACTCTTCATAGTCATGGATTTTTTTTTTCAATTTAGGCTTATACAACACATATCTATTTATTAAGCAGTCAAAAAGCCAAGGAAACTTGACCATTTTTTAAAAAATTGGCTTTAGATTAAAAAAATGAAATTCTCTTAGCACAACTCTCACTTATTTTTCAATTTTCCTTCACCCTTCTACACTTATGTTGTGGTCAGATGCCCACTCTTACTCCCTTCAGGCCAGGGCCATGCCCACCTACCTGACTCCGGTCACCTTTGAAATCCACCCCTTGGCCATCTGACGGCCGTAGTGATATTCACTGATGAGGAATATACTTTTTCTAGGATGAGTTCATGAACTTAATTGTCACACCTCATATGACAACTTCCCTGATGGCCATTCCAGAAAGAGTTCCAAAACTGCTTTGAAGGGTGAACTAGGCACTCACTCTGGTGCACAGCGTCCCAAGGGGAGCACCTGAAAGGTTACCATAGTGATATTCAGCAGCAAGGTATGTACACTTTCTCTAGGAGAGGTAGTAAACTTCATTGTCCGACCTCATAGACTTCCTTACGCTAGAGGAGTTGGGGGCAGCAGCCTCCTGGCTTGTTGCTCCAACCTGAGAGAGCTTTTGGGGTGCAACAATGAAATGGTTTTCCCAGTCCCTGACTCCCTGAGCAACTTCCAGCTTGAGTGAGTCCCTTGAAGCTTGATTACTATGCATTTAAGAAATAACTTCAAAAAGCTTTTGGAAAGGGACCTAATTGGTCTGGCCAGATTGCTCTCCTTTCCAGGAAGCAAGTATTTCTCTTCATTCATTCACTCAACATGCACCACTGGTGTTAAGAGAGGGAGTGATCACTACGGGTAGTGATCAGGGGTACCTATAGTCCTAGAATCATTAACCCTTCGCTTCCCTCTGATCTGGCTAGAAACACCCCACACTGGTGAGAGTGATGATGAATTTGTCTGGGGCCCCTAACCACCTCTGTCACATAGGACAACAGGATAGAGCTTACCAAGGGCTAAAACACGCAAGCTTTTGGGCCTGATGGGCACGTCACACAAGACTCCTCAGAGTCCCAGTATCACCCTGTGTGGGCCACTTATCACACTGAGGCTTTACAATCTTATATCTAACACTCGGGATGTGCTATGGGAAATGTTATTATCTCCATTTTATTTATTTAATTTTAAAAACAGGCTCTTGCTCTGTCCCCCAGCCTATTGTGCACTGGTGTCATCATAGCTCAACTGTAACCTCAAACTCCTGCCTCAGCCCCCTGCCCAGTTTTTTTTTAAGAGATGAGGGTCTCATTATATTTCTCAGGCTGGTGTCAAATTCCTGGCCTCAAGCAATCCTCCCGTCCCAGACTCCCAATGTGCCGGATTACAGCCATGAGCCATCATGCTCAGTCAACTATTGCTATTTTAGAGTTGAGGAAAACTAAGGTTCAGAGATGCTAAGTCACTTTCCTAATGATATACGGCTAGTATACAACAGATCTGGGACGCAAAATAGGGTCTAACTCCAGGGCTTATTTGCTAAGGATTTATTCTGTGCTAGGAATACAGAAAATGCCTCTCAATGGAAAGCATTCATTTTGAGCAGTTCTTACAAATGAGTTTGGGAGAGGGGTTAAGAGAAGGCCCTGGGGTCTGTCTGGTGGGGGTGAAAAGCTGGCCTCACCACTGCAGCTGATGTATGTTCTGGGGGCTCTATTTTCTCTTGCAAAATGAGGATAAGAATAAGATTCAGCCACCTCATAGGGTTGCTATGTGCATTAAAGGAGACAGTGCATACAACACTCACAGAACTATTATTATTTCTAAATAATGATTGCCTTTAAGCAAGCAAACTGATTAAGGGAACACATCTTCAGCAGACAAAAGCTTTGGTCCTGCAACCTGGTCTCTGAGCTACCATGTCCCGCTGGTGGACATGCAGCTGTCCTCTCACTGCTTCTCTGCATCCTGATGTGCATCTATCGCACTGGACCAAGGCGCAAAAGGTGCCTTCCTCCTACCGGCCCAGAGATACTGAGGCAGAAGAGAGTGGGAGCAGCAGATCCCAAAGCCTACTCAAAACTTGCTGTGTGGAAGGCCCACCTGGGAGGCTAAACCCACGTACTTCTTTGCTCCATCTGTTAGAGACTTTTGCTTTACAAGGCCAGATGTCAACTGATTTAGGTTTTCTGGGCCAAAAGATAAAAATCAAAGATATTGAATAGGTTACTTACATAAGAAAAGAAAAATAATTCTAAAAAATCTTAACTGATGAATTTCAAATATAGTAATACTTGAGTATAGTTTCTTTTGTAATGGTGGTCTAGCAATAAGCATTAGGATTCTTTGGGGGAGATGAACATTTCCTTAATTGCAGTTCAGAGCTAGAGTTGGCAACCATCAGAATCAACTGTGTATGTTCACCTTAATGCTGATGTGAAATGAGATGCTCATAGTTCATCTTTGAACATGTCTTCCCATAGATAGGTACTTTTTGACACCAGTATGTCCATGAATGTAACACTTTTAACCTAGCATATTTTTTCTTGAAATGCATTTATAGATTTATTACTTTTATTTATATGTGTGTGTGTGTGTATTTTTTTGTTTGTTTTTTCTTTTAGAGTCTCAAGCTGTCACCCTGGGTAGAGTGCTGTGGTGTCACAGCTCACGGCAACCTCAAACTCTTGGGTTCAAGTGATCCTCTTGCCTCAGTTTCTGGAGTAGCTGGGCCTACAGGCGCCTGTCACAATGGCTGTTCTTAGAGACAGGGTCTTGCTCTCTTGCTCAGGCTGGTCTGGAATTCCTAAGCTCAGGCCATCCACCTGCCTCAACCTTCCAGAGTGCTAGGATTACAGGCGTAAGCCACTGCACCCAGCCTCGTAATTATAAATTTCTATAAGATTCTATTAAATTTTTCTTTTGATAGTTGCCTTTTAACAGACTAATCCCAACTGCAGAAGAAAACAATTTTGAAACATGGAAATTTCTTTTGGGTTTGCATTGCATTCCTTAAAACACTGCTGAAATGCTGCTGTAGTTTGAACTCACATCATGTATCTGCTGCAAAATGTGTGCGGGAAAGGAGCTCTTGCTGCTTGTTTGAACAACATGGCAGGTGTAAGAAGCAGTGTACCATTAGTTTTGATTCAAACATTAGTTCTTACCAACTATACTACAGTAAGTGTTTCACATAAATACTGTTTTCTCTTCTGACCTTAGACTGAATTCATTAAGAAACACAATCAAGTCTGCAGCAAAAACAAGTTTTCAAAGCTAGTCAATGTTTAACAATACTGGTTGACAGTGGTTCTCATTCAGAAAAATATCAATATTGGTTCTGAACTCGAAAATTAAAATAAAGGGTTGTTCACACCTGTAATCCTAGCATGTTGGGAGGCCAAGGCAGGAAGATTGCTTTAGTCCAGGGTTTGAGACCAGCCTGAGCAACATAGTAAGACCCGTCTCTCAAAAAAAATTTTTTAAAATTAGTGTGCCTATAATCCACAGCTACTTGGGAGGGTGAGGCAGAAGGATCACTTAAGCCCAAGAGTTTGGGGTTTCAGTGAGCTATGATGATGCCACTGCATTCTAGCCTGGGGGACAGAGGGAGACCCCATATCAAAAAACATTAAAATTGGCTTGGTGCCTATAGTTCCGTGGGTAGGGCACCAGCCACATACACCAGTGCTGGCAGTTCGAACCTGGCTTGGGTTTTGCTAAACAACGACGACAACTGCAACAACAAAAAAAATAGCCGGGCGTTGTGGTAGACGCCTGTAGTCCCAGCTACTTGGGAGGCTGAGGCGAGAGAATCGCTTAAGCCCAAGAGTTCGAGGTTGCTGTGATGGCACTCTACTGAGGGAGGCATAGTGAGACTCTGTCTCAAAAAAAAAAAAAAAAAAAAAATTTAAAATTAAACCTTACCACTACTCCCTCAACCACTGAACTGCTATAAGGATATTCAGCCACTATTTCTAACACAAATTCATGGAACTGTGGATTCTCTACTGGCAATACTGGTTCAATAACATAGGATAGATTCAAATATTTTCCACAAAGTACTTACTGATTTAAATAACACAGTTAATAACCACAGGCTCTAATTCCTTATATGATTATAACATTGCAAGTTGTCCAATATAAACCTTTATATATCACACATATTTCTACTTCCATCAGTTGTAATACATTTTAGCAGATTCCACTTCAGGTTGTACTGAATTAGTTTTCTCAACTTTGAAAATACCATTTACCAAAGATGGCGACCGAGCAGCAGCTTCTGTGCAGCCGGGCGCAGCGAGAGTGGGGAGAGAGGACCCCAGGCATCTCTGGCCGGTGGGTATCGCCCAGAAGCTTCCCTCTGGTGATACAGGAGGTCAGTGAGAGACTTCTGGACCCCACAAGGAGGACAGAAGCGGTGGAAAACTGGCAAGTGGTGGGAGCGTTTGTTCGGTCGGAGGCTGCCTGCAGCTGTAACCACAGCAACGGGAGATGGCAAGCAGGAAAAGCCTTACCTGGGGGCTGTTTTGGTTTGTTTGGACTTGGACGCTTCATTGAACTGCCTTGGGAGATCTCGGCCCGTGTGTGCATGATTGGGTGTTGTCTGGGGCCCCAGACTGAGCCGCTGAGCCGGAAAGGAGCTAATATCGTTCAGCTGTGGGCTGCCCCTGCGTGCAGCGCCGGGATGGGCCAGGAGGCCTTGGGCGAGTAATCTAGTGACTGAGCTGCCCAAAGAGGGGATTGAGATGCTGGGCAAGTGCGGAGAGCCAAGTGTTTGGTAGACTGACAGCCGTGACCCTCAGGGACGTAGAGGGAGACTGGACTTGGCGCACTGGATAAGCAGCCAGCCATGCCAGGAGAGAGCCCAGGGATTAAGTGCTTTCCTGGAAAGCTTCTGCTTGGTCAAAGTTCATGGTTTGGAGTGTCTTTGGAGTGGGCTGAGGACACATTTGGGCTCCCAAGCCTGCAGGGTCTGAGAAATCAGCAGAGGCCTCCAGTCTCCATCTCGTACAGCTGAATCAATATTGTGATTAACATCTCATACCTCAGAAGATCACCTGTTGCGCGGTCAATACTTAGCAAGATATATATACTGTTTGGTTTCTTGGTTGTGCGGATTTTGTTTTTGTTTTTGGTTTTAATTTCAACATTTTTCCTTGACATTTTTTTCTTTCCTATTTTTTTCCCACCATTCTAGTTTAAACACAATTCTTCCATTTTTGCTTTCTTCAACAATTAGAATTTCATTTTTTCTAGTGTTGTTGTCCTTATTATTCCCCACCCCCCCCCAATTTTATCCAATAAGGGTTTTTGCTTGTTTCAGTTCGATTTACAGTATTTTTGTCTTTCCTCTCTACCTGGTGGAGGTGGGGTATTGTGTCTCAGCTGGCTGGCAAAGAGCTGTTGACCTCAAGGTAATCACCCAACCCAGCACCCCCAGAGATTGGGGATCTTTAAGATTGGGCCAAAGTACCCTACTATACACCTATATTTCTCCTGTTTCTTTCAGTGCCTTTCCTCTTTTTGTCAATATTTCCTTTTACTCACCCCCTCTTCTCTCTCTCTCTCTCTTTTTTCTCTTCTTTAAATCTTTTTTCCCTTCTTGCTCTTCAATCTTTTCATCCTTCTGGTCTCGCATCAGAGGGACTCATTAAAACTTTAGGCCAGCACTACAGTAACTTAAAGAACAAGAAGTAGTGAAAGGAATATCAGGGTAAGGAAACAGATACAAGAAAGCACTCATGAGGAAGAATCAGCAGAAAAATCCTGGCAACACGAAATCCCAGGCCAGAGTAACCCCTTCTAGGGATCATGAGATAGCTACTGCAGAAGATTCCTCCTATAAAGAAATGTTAGAAATGACAGAAGGGGAGTTTAAAATACAGATAATGAAAACAATGAAGGAAATTGCTGAGAAAGTGGAAAACAATCAAAAAGCAATGAAAGAAATTGCTGAGAAAGTGGATAATAACCAAAAGGAAATTCAAAAACAGAATCAAATAAGAGATGAACGATATGAAGAATATAAAAAGGATACAGCAGAGCTGAAGGAACTGAACCAATTAGCGAACTTAAGGATGCAATAGAAAGTATCAACAACAGGGGCGGCGCCCATGGCTCAAAGGAGTAGGGTGCCAGTCCTATACGCTGGAGATGGCGGGTTCAAATCCAGCCCTGGCCAAAAAACACAAAAAAAAAAAAGAAAGAAAGAAAGAAAGAAAGGATCAACAACAGATTAGATCATACAGAAGAAAGAATCTCAGACGTAGAGGATAAAGTTCTTGAGATAACTCAGATAGTTAAACAGGCTGAAAAGAAGAGAGAGAAAGCAGAACATTCACTGACAGAATTATGGGACTTTATGAAGCATTCAAACATATGAGTTATAGGTATCCCTGAAGGGGAAGAAGAATGCCCCAGAGGAATGGAAGCCATTCTAGAGAATACTATAAATGAAAGTTTCCCAAATATCACGAAAGATTCTGACATACACCCTTCAGAGGGATATTGGTCCCCTTGTGGCCTCAACTCAAACAGAACTTCGCCAAGGCACATTGTGATAAATTTATCTAAAGTCAAGACAAAAGAAAGGATCTTGCAAGTTGCCAGGAGTAAGAGCCGACTGACCAACAGGGGCAAACCTACCAGGGTGACCACAGACTTCTCTAATGAAACTTTTCAAACCAGAAGACAATGGTCATCTATCTTTAACATACTTAAACAGAACAATTTCCAGCCCAGAATTTTATACCCTGCCAAGCTAAGCTTTAAAATTGATGGAGAAATCAAATCTTTTATTGATGTGCCAACATTGAGGAAATTTGTCACAAGACTAGTTTTACAGGAAACATTTCAACCTGTCCTACACACTGATCATCACAATGGACCTTCAGCAAAGTAAACACCCAGAAAATATAGGACAGAACCTAGTTTCCCCAATGATGCAAAAGACAAAACTAACCAACGGACTTTCACAAAATAAGATGAATAGATACATCAATTATCTCAATAAATGTCAGTGGACTGAATTCCCCACTGAAAAGGCATAGATTGGCTGATTGGATTAAAAAACATAAGCCATCCATTTGCTGTCTGCAGGAAACACACCTCACGTCAAAAGACAAATTACAACTCAGAGTTAAGGGTTGGAAGTCAATTTTTCAGGCAAACGGAACTCAGAAGAAAAGAAGGGTTGCAATGTTATTCTCAGATACATGTGGATTTAAAGCAATTAAAGTCAAAAAAGATAATGATGGTCACTTCATATTGGTTAAGGGAAAAATACAACAAGTAGACATTTCAATTTTAAATATTTATGCACCCAATTTAAATGCTCCCAGATTCTTGAAACAGACCTTGCTTAGTCTGAGCAATATGATATCCTATAACACCATAATAAAAGGGGACTT
>CAUYRH010043889.1:0-37778 GCA_963574655.1 Perodicticus potto
AGGTTGCCCATTATCTCCTCTGCTCTTCAACATCGTAATGGTAGTTTTAGCCATTGCAATTAGGGAAGAAAAGGCAAGGGTATTCACATAGGGTCAGAAGAGATGAAACTTTTGCTCTTCGCGGATGATATGATTGTGTATCTGGAAAACACCAGGGATTCTACTACAAAACTTTTACAAGTGATCAAGGAATATAGCAATGTCTTAGGCTACAAAATCAACACCCATAAATCTGTAGCCTTTATATATAACTACAATAGCCAAGCCAAAAAAACAGTCAAGGACTCAATTCCTTTCACAGTAGTGCCAAAGAAGATGAAATACTTGGGAGTTTACCTAAGAAAGGATGTGAAAGATCTCTATAAAGAGAACTATGAAACTTTAAGAAAAGAAATAGGTAAAAATGTTATCAAATGGAAAAACATACCATGCTCATGGCTGGGAAGAATCAACATTGTTAAAATGTCTATACTACCCAAAGCAATATATAATTTTAATGCAATTCCTATTAAACCTCCATTGTCATGTTTTAAAGATCTTGAAAAAAGAATACTTTGTTTTATATGGAATCAGAAAAAAACTCAAATAGCCAAGACATTACTCAAAAATAAAAACAAAGCAGGAGGAATCACACTACCAGACCTGAGACTGTACTATAAATCGATAGTGATCCAAACAGCATGGTACTGGCACAAAAACAGAGAGTTAGATGTTTGGAACAGAATAGAGAACCAAGAGATGAATCCAGCTACTTACTATTACTTGATCTTTGACAAGCCAATTAAAAACATTCAGTGGGGAAAAGACTCCCTATTTAACAAATGGTGTGGGTGAACTGGCTGGTGACCTGTAGGAGACTGAAACTGGACCCACACCTCTCACCATTAACTAAGGTAGACTCTCACTGGATTAAAGATTTAAGCTTAAGACATGAAACTATCAAAATATTAGAAGAAAGTGCAGGGAAAACTCTTGAAATTGACTTGGGTGAATTTTTTATGAGGAGGACTCCCCAGGCAATTGAAGCAGTATCAAAAATACACTACTGGGACCTGATCAAACTGAAAAGCTTCTGTACAGCTAAGAACATTGTAAGTATAGCAAGCAGAAAGCCCTCAGAATGGGAGAAAATATTTGCCGGTTATGCCTCCCACAAAGGTTTAATAACCAGAATCCACAGAGAACTCAAACATATTAGCAAGAAAAGAACAAGTAATCCCATCTCAGAGTGGGAAAAGGACTTGAAGAGAAACTTCTCTAAAGAAGATAGGTGCACGACCCTCAGACACACGAAAAAATGCCCACCATCCTTAATCATCAGAAAAATGCAAATCAAAACTACTTTGAGATATCACCTAACTCCAGTAAGATTAGCCCACATGACAAAATCCCAAAATCAGAGATGTCGGCGTGGATGTGGAGAAAAGGGAACACTTCTACACTGCTGGTGGGAATGCACACTAATACGTTCCTTTTGGAAGGATGTTTGGAGACTACTTAGAGATCTAAAAATAGACCTGCCATTCGATCCTATCATTCCTTTACTAGGTATATATCCACAAGACCAAAAACCACATCATAACAAAGACATCTGTACCAGAATGTTCATTGCAGCCCAATTCATAATTGCTAAATCATGGAAGAAGCCCAAGTGCCCACTGACCCACGAATGGATTAATAAATTGTGGTACATGTATACCATGGAATATTTTGTAGCCTTAAAGAAAGATGGAGTCTTTACCTCTTTCATGTTTACATGGATGGAGCTGGAACATATTCTTCTTAGCAAAGTATCTCAAGGATGGAAGAAAAATTATCCAATGTACTCAGCCCTACTATGAAGCTAATTTATAGCTTTCATATGAAGGCTATAACCCAACTATAGCACAAGAATATGGGGAAAGGGGTAAGGGAGGGGAAGGGAGGGGCAAGGTTGGGATGGAGGGAGGGTTATTGGTGGGGCCACATCTACGGTTCATCTTAGAAGGGTACAGGTGAAACTTACTAAGTGCAGAATACAAATGTCTCCATACAATAACTAAGAAAATGCCACGAAGGCTATGTTAATCAGTTTGATGAAAATAGTTCAGATTGTATATGAAACCAGCACATTGTACCCTTGATTGCACTAATGTACTCAGCTATGATTTAATAATAATAAATAAAAATACAAAAAAAAGAGATGAACGATATGAAGAATATAGAAAGGATACAGCAGAGCTGAAGGAACTGAAGCAGTCAATTAGGGAACTCAAAGATGCAATAGAAAGAATCAACAACAGATTAGGTGATGCAGAAGAAAGAATCTCAGAGGTAGAGGATAAAGCTCTTGAGATAACTCAGATAGTTAAAGAGGCAGAAAAGAAGAGAGAGAAAGCATAATGTTGATTGACGTAATTATGGGACCTAATGAAGTATTCAAACATATGAGTTATAGGTATCCCATAACCAATAACTCAGGGACAGACTTCTCTAATGAAACTTTCCAATGGCAAGAAGACAATGGTCATCTACCTTTAATCTACTTAAACAGAACAATCTCCAGCCCAGAATTCTATATCCTGAGAAGCTAAGGTTTAAAATTGATGGAGAAATCAAATCATTTACTGATATGCAAACATTGAGGAAATTTGCCACAACAAGACCAGCTCTATAGGAAATACTTCAACCTGTTCTACACATTGACCACACAATGGACCTGCAGCAAAGTAAACACCCAGAAATTAAAGGACAGAACCTAGCTTCCATCATGATGCAAAAGACAAAAGTAAGCAATGGACTTTCACAAAATAAGATGAATAGAATGCTACCACACTTATCAATTATCTCAATAAATGTCAATAGCTTGAATTCCCCACTGAAGAGGCATAGATTGGCTGATTAGATTAAAAACACAAGCAATCTATTTTCTGTCTGCAGGAAACACACCTTACATCAAAAGACAAATTAAAACTCAGAGTTAAGGGTTGGAAGTCAATTTTTCAGGCAAACGGAATTCAGAAGAAAAGGGCAGTTGCAATCTTATTTTCAGATACATGTGGATTTAAAGCAATTAAAGTCAAAAAAGACAATTATGATCACTTCATGATGGCTACTTGTTTGAATCTAGCTGAGCACATAAATAATAACTGAATGTGGGAACCCGTGATAAACCACCACCTAAACTGCTTTCTGAGTTTATTCTGTATATTGTTCAGCCTAAAGCTTAAAAAGCTTTGTCATATGTGGGCAGAAAATACTTGGTGCATACACTAAATCAAATTAGTGCCCAGCAAGGGTTAATACGTGGGGCTGAATCAGCAGCCATAGGCTGGAAAGGATAATATATTCACATAATGTAATACGCTACTACCGCAGCATATTATCAGATAGACTCAATTAGCTCTGAGGACACAATGGTATGTTTCTTTCTTTCTTTTTTTTTTTTTTGAGACAGAGTCTCACTATGTTGCCCTGGGTAGAGTGCCATGGTGTCATAGCTCACAGCAACCTCAAACTCTTGGGCTTAAGCAATTCTCTTGCCTCAGCCTCCCAAGTAGCTGGGACTACAGGTGCCCACCACAATGCCTGGCTATATCTTGGTTGTAGTTTTTATTGTTGTTTGGCAGGCCCAGGCCGGATACGAAACCCACTAGCTCCAGTGTATGTGGCTGGTGCCCTAGTAGCTGAGCCATAGGCACCGAGCCCACCATGGTACTTTTCTACAAGGCAGCCCATTCCTTTAACTTCCCACAGCAGGCTGAGTGGGGCTGGACATGGTCAAATCCAGAAGATGGAAAGGGCTGGTCAGGCAAGTGGGCATAGGACTTAGGAGAGTTTCGTCCTAGACAGTTCACCCCAGCAGGTGTCCCCTCCTGCTGCTCGTGGAGGGGAAGCAGGGACAGAACTTTAGCCTGCCTTCTGCGGTGTGGGGCTCCCTCCAAGTTCTATGACCTCTGTGGGGACACTTTTTCATTCCTATGAAGTTAATCTAATAATCCAATAAATTCTGCCTAATTTGGTAATGGCAGAGGGTTGAGTCCCAGGTAACCCATGTTTATCATAATGGGACCTTTTGGATTCAGTTATCTGAGAGAAGAATCTGGATTCCAGACTTCACCTTTGTTGTCTGCTCACTCTGGTGTTGGAGAGATTCAGCACCCCGTCAAGCCCATTTGACATCTTTTTTAATGATAGCAACATCTAGAAAGGTGCCTTGTAACTGCCACACAGGGCAGACTTGAGAAAGGAGACTTGGGAAAGCAAAGAGGAAGGAACAGTAATATATTTTAAGGGGCTATTAAGTGCAAGGCACAGTGGTAAATATTTTCTCATGTCACCCTTACAACTTGTGAGGGAGGTCTTAATACCCTCTTTTATAGAAGTGAAAGTGGAGGCTCAAAGAACCCAAGAAACATGCCTGGGTTCCTCAGCTAAGTGGCAGTGTCAGGATGAAAATCCAGGCTTGCCTGACTACAATCGGGGTTTTCTCTATCATGGTTGATCCTGACGAGCAAGGGAGACGAATGTTCTGGAGGGTATGAGAGCACCCTGTGCTGCTGGCAGCCACAACAAGAAGCACCACCAGAGAGTTCTGGAGCTGCGGGAGGCCAGTGATTTACTACGGGGACTTCGGGCAGGTCACTTAACTAACACCTTTCTGCCTTACCTTCTCATTATTTTTTATTTTTTATTTTTGAGACAGAGTCTCACTCTGCTGCCCAAGGTAGAGCGCTATGGCATCACAGCTCACAGCAACCTCAGACTCGTGGGCTCAAGTGATCCTCCTGCCTCAGCCTCTCAAGTAGCTGGGACTACAGGTGCCTACCACAACATCCAGCTAATTTTTCTATTTTAGTAGAGATGGGGGGTCTTGCTCTTGTACAGGCTGGTCTCAAACTCCTGAGCTCAAGCGATTCGCTTACTCCGGCCTCCCATACTGCTAGGATTAGTTTAAGAGCCTATGATGTAAGAGCTGTGTAAGGACAAAGAAATACTGGCCTTCAGTAGAGGCAAAAAGTTGAAGGTTCCTACCCCTGATCAGTGACAGTCCTGTAGCACTTTCCAGAAATGTGTGGGTAGAGGTTTAGGGGCCCTGGGAAAAATTCTAATTGAGTAACCTTGACTGAAAGTCACTCTGGAGTTTCACCTGAGTGAGTGTTCTTCCGTGCTGGCTCACCTGACAGGAACGTGGATAGGGACTGTTCTGCTCAGCTCCACCCCCAGGTCTGCTGCTTTTAAGTGACAGACCCCCTTCTGATACTCTTCGTCCATAGGATCAATCTCTAGCAATTGAAAGAAACAGCATTCAGGGAGGTGTTTCCTTCCTTCCTTCCTTTCCCCAGCCCCTTCTCCTTTTTCCTCTTTTAAAATTCAATATGTTTCTCAACGTGTAGCTTCCTCTGAGGGGAATACACTAGAAGGCTCTGGAGTCATGGCAAATAAAAGTAAATTTGTTTCAGCTCTGCCTGTATTTGCTAAGCACTTTATGCAGAACTTTGCGGCAATTTGTAGAAAATAATTGTAAAATGACTTCCTTCATTAACAAGTGAATAAAAAGGACAAAATACAGGGCTGGGCATTGAGACTCACACTTGTAATCCTCCCACTCTTGGAGGGTGAAGTGGGAGGATCGCTTGAGCTCAGGAATTTGAGACCAGCACCAGCTTGAGCAAGAGCAAGTCCCCGAAAATTAGCTGGGTGTTGCGGTGGGCAGCTGTTGTCCCGACTTCTTGGGAGGCTGAGGCAGGAGGATCACTAGAACCCAGGAGTTCGAGGTTGCTGTGAGCGGAGCTGAGGCCACAGCCCTGTAGCCTGGACAACAGAGTGAGACTCTCTCTTTAAAAAACAACAAAAAAATAAAATATTAAAAAACCCCCAACAAACTACATACATTGATGCTTTGCCCCCCAACTGAGACAACACATTCTTTGGTATACCATAAATCCTTAATATGACTAGAAGTTTTATACTGTAATTTCTTTGAAAAGTGTCTTTATATTGAGCCTTGTTAGAAATGTTGTCTTGTTCTGCACACTTCCATTTACAGAAGGTTGGGAATTTAGTTGCTGCCACATGGTGTTAAAATGTGCTCCTTCCATTCCAGGGAAGAGCAATGAGGGGAGCACGGCTGTCCTCCTTGGTGGTAACTGCCACTGTTAGAGGAACTCCATGCTCTTTATATGAGCTGCCTATGCCCTCCCCAGGGGAGGTGAATTGTATTAGTTTATTTGAATGTGTGTTTCGTATTGGTTGGTAACTTAAGCCTGATCAAGTTTCAGTGAGTTGGCTTGATATCATTTACATGTTAAGTCATTTGTGGAGAAATAGACAAAGGTTAACAACAGGCATAAGTGAGTAAGGGACCCCAGAGGGTATAGGAAGGTGGTGGCACGAGAGGGGAAGATTGACTCCTTCGAGAAGGGAAGCCATTTCATTTACTTATTTATAAGGGCTTGGAACAATATAGAACACAATGAATCTGATGGTTTAGAAAGCAAAATATATGTTTAAAGGCATACATATTCTTAAAACAGTTCTATTTATGCAAAAGATTCATGTAACTTTATAAAGGTTTTCAGGGATTTTAAAGGATTTTAAGTGCTGTGTTAGACTGTACTAGTAACAGATGTTCAACGACATGTTTAAGTTTTTGTTTTACTGAAGAAAAGCAATGGATTACCTGATAATTTCTTTAAAAAAAATCATACTAAAGCCACCACCTTTTAAGTATAGCTCAAACTTATTATTTCTGAGACATATACATAATTTAAAATAACAGAAGGGCTCCTAAAAATAATTATTAGTGTAGTGGAACTAGAAGATTATGTTTGCTAAATATCCCCTTCAGAATCTCAGTCTTTTGTGTCACTTCTTGTTCTTTTTCTATGAAGACAGATGGTGTCAGTAATTGCCTATATATTTAATTAAGTTAAAAAGTGACATAGTAAAGATTTGGCAAAAAGTAGGAAATTATGTGCTACGAGCAAAGAAAGCAAAGGAAGCAGAAATTGGTAGCATGACACACCATTCCTCACCAAATGCAGATTTTGATATCCACATGTGTTAGAATGTGAGATTGCATTTCATCAATCCAGTTATAAGAACAAAGGCGCTGTCCTGAATAAAGCCCATAATGGAAATCTAGATGGCAGTTCCCTTACATTTTTGACCAGCTAAAGAGAATGACTCTGCCTGTTGTTCACATCACCACCAATCTTGACCCAGTACTTCAATGGCTATTTGAAACTCCTGTGAGATGTGGGTTTTTGCCTGGGATTTCTCACCTAGTGGGCTAATCATCGTGAAATTATTATAGGAGAAAAAGCAGTAGCTACTTGTAGAAAGTGGCTTGGAAAACTGACTTAACCATTCTTGTGGTGTCTGTTTTCAATGTTCCCATCCCGTGAATCCACCTTCTGGCTTAATGGCAATATGGCACTCCCAGCTGTGGTGCCGAGTATGGGCTGCACAGTTAAACTCTTAAAGCTTAAAAATGGCTACTACGACATTGATTTTATCCCATTTCACTTAGTCATTAACATTTAATGATTACCGTATGTGCTGAGCACAAGGATGGAATATATTAAAAAAAAACAGGAGATGTGTTTTCTGGCTTTAAGCTGTTCAACTCAATTCAACAAGCATATTGAGGAGATATAAGAGAAACACACGTGTACATTTTCTTTGGTGATAGCAGTGGAAAGGGGGAAGATAACTTACAAAAGATGTCACTGTCAATTCAAGGCAGCGCCATAGTGTTTGCTGTGAGAGAAAAAGCACCAGGCTGGCAGCCAGATAAGTCACGGTCTGAAGCCTGGATTTGCCACTTCTTAACTGTGTGACCTGGAAGATGTCACTCTGGCTCTGGTTTCCTCATTTGGGATTATAATACCCACTTTTCAGGGTGTGAGGATTAGAGTCACCACATGTGAAATATATAACAGAGTGACTGGCACACATGACAGCAATTCAATAAACAGTTCGTATCATCATGACTGATTCCTCTGGCCATCGGTACTCCATCTCGGCTCTGAGAGGCAAGGTGGTGAAGTGGTAGGTCAGGAGGGATTAATTAAGGTACATTTCCATGATGAGTTGGATTTTGAAACATGTTTTGAAAAGAAGGGAAGTTGTATATAGACAGAGAAAAAAAGAAAAACAAATCATCAGGATGGAGTATTATGTGGGAGGTGGGAGGAGAACTCATGTATTGAATGTGGAGCCATCAGGCTGGCTTGTCCTGGACAGTCCTGTAGACATCGCCATAAGGTAGGAGGGCGGTGACAAAGGACTGTATAAAGACAGAGGTAAGGCCTAGAGCAAATTACCTTGCATGACATTATGGTATAGGTAAAAGTAAGTTAAAATGAACATTAAGGGCAATTTTGCAGAACTCATATGACACAATAGAAAAAAACCAAATAACTCAATTTAAAAATGGGCAATGTCTTTAGACATTTTTCTAAAGAATTCATACAAATGGCCAATAAGTATATGAAAAGTGCTTGACATCACTAATCATCAAAGATGTGCGAATCAAAACCATAATGAGAGCTCACCTGTTATTAAAAAGAGAAAGGAAACCCTTATACACTGCTGGTGGGAATGTAAACTGGTATAGCCATCACGGAAAGCAGAAGGAAGGTTTCTCAAAAAATTAAAAATAGATACATGATCCAGCAATCCTACTTCTGGGTATGTAGCCAAAAAAAAAAAAAAATCTTGACGAGATGTTTTCATGACTATGTTCACTGCAGCATCACTCACAGTAGCCAAGATGTAGCTTTGATGAATGGATAGAGAAACTGTGAGATAAAGATATATATATACACACACACCCACGCAATGGAATATTATTCAGCTTTAAAAAGAGGAAATTCTGTCATTCATGACGATATGGATGAACCTAGAGGACATTATGCTAAGTGAAGTAAGCCAGACACAGAAAGACAAATTCTGCATGATTTTCCTTACGTATGGAATCTAGGAAGTTTAAACTTAGAGAGGCAGAAAGAAAATGGTCACCAGGGGTTGGGAGGTGGGAGATATGAGAAATGCTGGCTAAAGAGTACAAACTTTTGGGGCTGGGTACGGTGGTTCATGCCTGTAATCCCAGCACTCTGGGAGGCTGAGGTGATGGATTGCTTGAGCTCAGGAGTTTGAGACTCTGAGCAAGAGTGAGACCCCATCTCTCTCTCTCTAAAAAAAAAAAAGAAAAAGAAAAAATAGCCAAGTGATGTGGCTGGCACCTGTAGTCCCAGCTGCTCAGGAGGCTGAGGCAAGGGGATCACTTAAGCCCAAGACTTTGAGGTTGTTGTGAGCTATGATACCACCCCACTCTACTGACAAAGTGAGAGTCTGTCCCAAAAAAAAAAAAATCCTGAAAAAATCTTCAGGTAAAAAATGAAAAGTTCTGGAGAGCGAATGTGTAGCCTGGTGACTATAGTTAATAATCATGTATTATACACTTGAAATTTGTTCAGAGAGTAGATCTTAAGTGTTTTTAATCACACACACACAAAGGTATATCCATGTGAGATGATGGATATCTTTATTAGCTTGACTGTAGTAATCATTTCACAATATATACATATGTGAAAATATCACGTTGTATACCTTCAATATATATAACTTTTGTCGATTATACCTCAATAAAGCTGGGAAGGAAAAAACTATTTTCCAAAGGAAATTGATCATGTAAAAAGTCTTGGCCACAGGTGACAGCTAGAAAGAAGTAGGAAGAAGATTATCAACTTTGTTTTTGTGATACTAAGGGAAAAGCAGTGAACGTTTATAGGTAAAGAATCTTCTGGTCTGTCTTAGCATTAGCAAGGAGATATCTCCTTTTTCCTACTGCTGCCCACCTGAGTCCTGCAGAAAGGTGGTACCCAGTGAAAAGTGCAGGATGCATTGTGAGTGCCCAGATTTTCCTTGTCCTGGCAATGTTTTGGTGGTTAAAGTTAGTTAAAGATCTCAAATGCAGAGAGAGTTTCTTTTGAAAGGAAGCAAAGATCTCCACAATGTGAGTGAACATCTTCTGAAATCCTGGGGGGAAGCTGGATGCAAACATAAGAACAAGATCGATTACATGTAGACCAACCAAAGTTCCACCCAAGACCCAAGGTTTAGCCTTGGATTCAATCTTCCTCAATGTCAAGGTGCACAATGTAAGGGAGGTTATGTATGGCAATACGTAACATATGGTTAATATTATAGACAGCCAAGTTGTCCACTATTTACTTGCACTAACATTAAGAAACAGAACTTTAATTTTTCATTATAATTTTTTTTTTTTTTTTGAGACAGAGCCTCAAGCTGTTGCCCTGGGTAGAGTGTTGTGGCATGACAGCTCACAGTAACCTCCAATTCCTGGGCTCAAGCGATTCTCCTGCTTCTGCCTCCCAAGTACCTGGGACTACAGGTGCCTGCCACAATGCCCAGCTATTTTTTGGTTGCAGCCATCATTGTTGTTTGGCAGGCCTGCCTGGGCTGGGTTTGAACCCGCCAGCTCAGGTGTATGTGCCTGGCACCTTAGCTGCTTGAGCCACAGGCACCGAGCCTTTTCATTATAAAATTTGTAACATTGTCCATGGGCTTATAGTAGAAGTCATCAGTGCCATCATTGTCACTATTGCTTGTATATTATACATCTCTTTCATTGACACAAATATAGGTCTTTTACTTTAATGCTTCAAAATCCTTTGGGATCTATTTTCCCTTCACTAGGTATTAACTTGTGATTAACAATGTGCCTATTATAGCATTAAAAAACACTGAATAATAGGCACTTCTGTTTATACCAAAGGCCTATTAAATTTTAATTTAGATATACACTGTTAACCTTCTTTTTTTACAAATAAACTGCCTTCCCTAAAGAGGAAAAGTAAATCTCATTGAGCTCCCTTGGTGAATACCTTGTATATCTTAAAAACAGAGATAGGCAGATCTTGCAAATGAGAGTCCTAGAGAGGGACTCAGAGAGAAGTATTTATTCATTCATTTAATAAATATTTATTGAGCATCTATTATTTGTTAGACAGGGTGCTAGGTGCTGGGTATACAGCAATGAACAAGAAGGAATTATGTTATTTCTGTAGACTTTGCTTTTTTCCATTCTCTGAAGTAAATGTATTCATCTTTGATGCTTATATATCACTTTGAGATGATGATAATGCTCAGTGACTTTTAAAAACAATGCTAATTCAATTCCGAATTCACTCACAGTCAATTCCGATTCCACTCACAGGTTGAGAACCTGCTGAGGGCTCCAGTGACAGTTTTACATGTGGTTATGCCACTTGATTTAATAAGAACAGCACCTTACATCTGCTCTGCCTCTCAGAACATCTTGTGAGAAGGAGGAATTTGCCAGTTGTTAATGAAAAAAGCAAAGGTCAGAGAGGTCAAGTGAATTGTTCTAGCTAGTGGAAAGATTGGGGCCAGAACCCATTATAGCAATGAAACTATTTTAGATTTTTTTCCTATTCTGGGTTAATATTCTTTATTTAGCAAATCTTAGAAATGGTTTTCAAAATATATGGAACATACATATACATCAGGGTCCCCATTTTTCTGTTTCTTCACAGTGTGTACTTTGTGACAAATCTTATTTCCTTTTGCAGCTACTTTATGTATCCAGATCTCCAATGTGGCAAGTTTGCAGTGGTGAGTTCCCCGGCACATCATGTACTCCTCTATGCAATCGCTGAAGGCTAGTTTTGGACTTAAGACCATTGGCAGGACCATGCTCCATCATGTCCATTTCTCAGGGACTGGCCCCTTTTTCTTTTCTTTTTCTGTTTTTTTTTTTTTTTGAGACAGAGCCTCAAGCTGTCCCCCTGGATAGAGGGCCATGGCATCACAGCTCACAGCAACCTCCAGTTCCTGGGCTCAAGCGAGTCTCTTGCCTCCGCCTCCCAAGTAGCTGGGACTACAGGCGCCCGCCACAACGCCCAGCCATTTTTTTGGTTTTTCTTTCTGTAAAATTACCATCATACCATCTATATTATTTGTGATCTGCTTTTGCCCTTTTGCTATTTTACAAAGTTTCCTATTAAATAGTCTTTAAAAATACTAGTTTTAATGTCTGCATAATATTCAATTCCATTGACCTAGCATAATTTGCTTAGAAAATTCCCAATTATTTGGCTTGGCGCCCATAGCTCAGTGGCTAGGGCGCCAGCCACATATACCAGGGCTGGCGGGTTTGAACCCTGCCCGGGTCTGCTAAAAACAACAATGAAAACTACAAACAAAAATAGCCAGGTGTTGTGGTGGGTGTCTGTACTCCCAGCTATTTGGGAGGCTGAGGCAAGAGAACAGCTTAAGCCCAAGAGTTTGAGGTTGCTGTGAGCTGTGATGCTACAGCACTCTACTGAGGGCAACATAATGAGATTCTGTTTCAAAAAAAAAGAAAATTCTTGATTATTGGAAATTTAGGCTATATGCAGTGTTTTACTATTCTTAATAATGTAGTGATTAATATGTGCATATCAATCTTTATGAGTGGTAATTTTTAAAAAGTGAATTCCTCTTCTTCTTACTATTAAAATCTGAAATTTTCTGACATGGAAAATAAGTACTATAAAAATGTTATTGAAATCAATAACTTTTTTGAACTGAAAGTTTCCTCAGAAGTCAAATAGCCAACTTCCTCACTTTATAGCTAAGAAAACTAAAAACAACAAGAGAAAGTGATAGGCTCAAGGCAATACAGCATTTGAGGAAAAAAAGAGCTAGATTTGATTATGTGAAACTTTCATATGATGACGAGCATTACAAATAAATTTAATCCCCAAATGATAGGGTTTGGCATCCAAGCACACAAGGCGTGTGGGGGTGGGGCACAGGTGTGGCAGACAAAGGAGAGGGCAGGAGGGGGTGGGAGACTGGATACATTAGCCAAATAAGTAAATTGATTGAGCACATAAGTAAATATATTCTGGGATAAAGACACATGTTTCTCGCTGTTGGAGAAGATATATGTATATTTTTAGAGTTCCAATAAAATCTCTATTTGCCTAAAATGGATGGTGGGCCAGATTGGGCCTGTGAATCATATTTTACCAACCCCTGCTCTAGATATATTGATTCCTGCCCCATGAGATTGTCTTTTATAAACATACATAGTTAGCATGTATGTGTTGGCTCTATTTAGCTTTTTTTTTTCTTTGTAAATTAAAATAACAGCATGAGGTTGGGGTTTTCTTTGTATTTTTAAAACTGACATATAATAGTTGTACATTGGGGAATACTTGTGATATTTTGATACATGTGTAAAATGTATGTAGGTTGTGACTGTGCCCCAAATTAGTGTGATTTGGATTCCATCAAGGTATTTATTTTCAAGCATGGAAAAGGGGAAGTCTAGAAGGAATCTTGAGTGTTAGAAAAAAAAATATTGAGTGTTGGAGTGCAACTGGAGATATTGGGAGGAACTCATGGTTTAAACAAAAAAAATATATATATATACGTATATATATATGACAGGAGAGTTGCTGAAGTCCAAGAGTTAAAGGCTGTAGGAAACTATGGTCTTGTTGATGCACTCTAGCCTGGGTGACAGAGAGAGATCTTATCTCAAAACACACACAAACGACACATGGAGGCAGATATAGAAATGGTTTAGAGATGCATACACGTATATATGTGTATATATGTGTTTGTGTGTGTATATAATTGTGCATATGTGTTAAACATATATAACACATGTATTTCCTGGCTTTGTTCACTGAGAGATCTCAGAAACAATGATACCCCGGCCACATGAAAGTACTATCAGCTCAGATTTTAATATCCTCCTCTGAAAAAGGAACCAGGGCTTCTCAGTCGATCCTTGGTCTGGGGTAGGGAAAATGGAAAATGATCTTGGAATATCTTACTGTGCCAGAAAGTAAGAAAATTCTCAAAAGAATGATACGAACATGTCAAAAGGCATAAGAACCACCCTGCAGGGTCTCTATCTGGCTAAATCTGGGATAATTTGAGCATCAAAATATGAAAGTATTGAAATACAACTCATTAAATAAAATAGAAAACTATGACTTTGTGCTGATATAAATACATGCATACACATATACAAAAATAAAAGGTGGAGAAGAAATTCTTCCTTGCAGTGACTGCCAGCCAATAAATGTAGAAAGAATGCTAGAAAAGAAAATTACCACTACCATAGTGGTAGTTGATTTAGGAAAAAGTTTAGCAAAATGTGATATACTATGTGGATGGAACTGATGACGAGTAAGAGGAGTGTACTTTAACATCTTCCTACAATCTATTACTAATCAATTACAAAGGAAGAAATAGTGGTTTTATGGTGGAGAAACATGGCTAAAAACAGAGGAGGGGGAGAGAAAGGCCACAAATAATCTGAGAGCAGGAATTTGTAACATGTGTAACAAAGAATAAGAGTTCCTCCTATACAAAGAGCTTCTACAAATCGACCTTTGCATATAGTTCAATTTAAAGGGGGAAAATACATGATCAAGCAAGTAACAAAACATATACAAATGGGTCAACAAACATAAAGAAGTGTTCATCACTAATAACCAAAGAAGTATTGAGTAAAATGACATAATATTTTTTGCCCAGAAAAAATAAGAGGTTGGAAATATGCCTGCCGGTCTCCTCACTGGCATCACAAAGCATTCCAATTAGAAAAGATATTAAGGTACTTTCTGAAGAGATGTCACTTGCAAAACGGCTAGAGAATATGCCAGTGATTTGCAAATCATCTGTTATACACACAGAACAGAAATACTTCCTTTGCTAATAGAGAAATACCCTTTGGTGTGCTCACTGAGAATTTCCTCCAGTGTTCTATTGATAACTGTAACACAAATGACTATATACTCAAGTATTAATAAGGAGGGAAAAAGAAAACTCGCAGTATGATAAAATCAGAGAATTCTGGGTTAATATCTACCTTTCTCATTCCTCCAATGAATGTGCGAGCTTCTTCTCTAAAAGACTTCATGACACCATCCAGTATGTGCTAGAAACCACTAGTGTACATTCGTCCATTCAACAAATATTTGCTGAATATCTACGTTGTGCCCAGGAAAGGGCAAGCATTATGTTTGGAGAAGTCCCCTCTCACTGCTGTGTGCAAGTCTCCCTATACCAAACCATGAGTCGACTGTGCTCATGGTTCCATCCTCCCTACTGCGCCAGGGGCCACACATTTAACCCTTCTTTCTCACGACAAACACCTGAGGAGGGCAGCCTCCTTTGGTCTCCTTCCTCTGCTTCCCTGCCACCCAGCTCTCTCCAGGCTGTCAGCTTCTGTTCTCCCTCGAACCCAGGTAGTGAACCAAAGCCCTTCACTTTGTCCTTTTCTCTATCAATGTGAAGCCCTGACGACAGAATGTAAAACTAACAGAGGGCTCGGGAAGGCAAATGGAAAATGATTATGGAGTAAGCTGAGAACTGCCAAAAACATAAACTCTCACTTTTGAAACCATCATCTGACTGAAATGGAGAACCATAAAACTGAGAATAGTCAAAATCAAACAGCTAAAGTATATTTACAATGCTCAATGGCCAGCCGATAACCCAGGGAGGGAGGCTGGGAGAACATCTCACACTGTAGTCAGAGGTCTAGACACCCAGCACTAAGAAGGGAGTAACTGAACATTTTTTAAAAAATAAGTCCTATGAAATAGTAGAGAATTTAAGTGTTATAATTTTGGGGTGGAAAGGCACAGCAATAAAGTTTAAAAATTATTTATCCAGAATATTAGACATCAGAGCCAGACATGCATAGGAAAAACCTCACAATGTAATATTTAACAAAAGCATTCTGTAGAATAATGTTGTATAAAATGTTATGATCTACAATATGCTTTAAAAATATAAAATTAGGGCACTGCCTGTAGCTCAGTGGGTAGGGCGCTGGCCACATACACCGAGGTGGGTGGGTTCCAACCCGGCCTGGGTCAGCTAAAACAACAATGACAACTGCAACAAGAAAAAACTAGCCAGGTGTTGTGGTGGGTGCCTGTAGTCCCAGCTACTCGGGAGGCTGAGGCAAGAGAATTGCTTAAGCCCAAGAGTTTGAGGTTGCTGTGAGCTGTGTGATGCCACAGCACTCTACCCAGGGTGACAAAGTGAGACTCTGTCTCAAAAGAAAAAAAAATGTAAAATAAAACTATTTTGATATCTGGGCATATCCATGTAAAAGGAATCAAAACCCTACTTATAAGACTATTGCTTCCTTCTGTCCTCCAGGAGGAAGGGCCATGAGTTTGCTAAGGAGCACAGAGGCCTAGAGGTGGTATTGACGCCACTTTATTTTTTAAGTTAGGTGGGGGTGCGTGATATTGATTATATTATCATTTATACCTTTTTATATTTCTGAAATGTTTCCCAATACATTTTTTAAAGAAAGAAAATGGACAACCTAAATTGCTGGTGAACTACTGCTAAGAAATAAAACAAAAACAAGAATTCTTAACTCCTTTCTGGTGACTGATTGTCTATTTAAGAGCAGGCACTTTAGACAAGTTCAATCCCTGGATGGCAATACACAGGCATAGCACTAATGCACAGAACTGAAGGCTTAATCAACAGACTTATGAGGGGCGGTTTCAGTCATTTAAACTCCAACTGTACCTGAATAAGATGACTCGGGACCTGTATTTCCAGACAGAAAGCCTGGTCTCATACAGATTGGCATGGACTGTGTAGATGCTGAATTTACAGCCAGCTCATCAGAGTAGCAGTGAATTTCAGAAGCTCCCTCAGATTCCCTGTTGCACTGGTGTGTAGGGTATAGAGTCATGACATATTTTAATATTTCATGTGACATCCATTTCACTTACCTGCTGTTCCAAGGTGCTTGGATCAATAAAAGTCACTAGGTCTATAGAAAAGTAACCAACCAGATCTCTCATTTTGCAGGCCTTTCCAATTTGGAGGCACAAATAACTGAGAACTTGAGGATTCACTGAGGTCTGAGGCATGGTGGTTCCAGTGTTGATGAAGGGGCCTTCGGCATGAAACTGGTCTCCCGTTGACAGCACTCTGATTTCTCCATTGGGCTCTATCAGCATGTCTACTGTCAGGTTGGTGACACAGTCTGCAGGTGGGAACGCTTCGATCACGCCCCCTGGTGGGAAAAGCATGGAGTAGGTGAAAGGAAATGTACCGGTCAGAGGGACTGTGCTCAGTTAGAGCAGGAGGAAAGAGCCTAGCCTTCAGAGACTTGGGCTCAGATTCCGTACCCAGCATGGCTTGGGAGACTTTGGGCAAATAGCTGAAATTCTCTGAACTTATTTTCCTTCCTCTGTAATACGGTCATAATAAAACTACCTCACCAGATTGTTGTGAACCTTAGAGATACTGAATCTATAGTATTTAGTTCAATGCTTGGCATACAAGTAGGATCTTTATAATTACGAACAGAATCAAAACTATCATTCATGGTATAAAGACCCTACTTATATGCCATTTTTGGTAGTTTTGATTCTGATAATAATTATAAAGACACTGTGAAGACCATGGTCTAATCCCTCAGGGAGAATTAACTGCCCCAAATCCACAGTTTGTATCTTCATGGTCAGAGTGCTCTTTCTGATCAACTTCACTGCTTTTCAAAGGTCTGACAGGCCTGGGCTTTTATCAGGCAGACAGAACACTGACTGTCACACCAACCAAAGGGCTCCCACATAAATGCCAGTTGTAAAATATTTCAAAAATACATAACGGGCAGGAGATGTTGCCGTTTTTGAGCCACAGGTATGCTTTCTTCTTTCTGATGACGGTTTTATAATTCATCGTATTTTATGTTTTGCTTTGAATGCCAAAAATCATAGAAGCAAATCTGATGCTCAACTACAATATTTTACTAATTTTGTGGACTTGCTCAGCAGCATTCATGAAAACGACCTAGCCCCAATCTTCTAATTTTAGGCCTAGCTTACAAATATTACTGTGTATAATTCTTTTGTGGAAAAAAATTAAGGTTATTGTAAAAAGTTGGATATCTTAATTTAAAAGTAAAAACAACTAAGTGTTCCTTAGCATGGCTTCTAGAACCTGACTGCATTAAGATAAACTTGGCCTATATTTCACAATTTTCTAGGGGTGGGGGACCTCTGCCCACAAGTATAAGTCACAGACTTTGAGCAAATGCAGTCATTTGTTACTTCATACAAAAAGCACTTTTCTTAAATGTCTATACATTTGGTCAGAGTAGCCCCAATAAACACGAAGTTTCATAAGAAACACTGATTTTAAAGGGTACACATTCAACTCCTAACTTATCTATTTGGTGGTTCAAGATGACCTTCTCTTCTAATAGGGCCTACAAGTCCTTGGAGACAGCCCTTGCTGATACACGTTCATGTGCTATCCCTAGTCTAGGCTCCAGACAGGTATGCGTGTTGCCTTTGGAAAGCCCCAGGGCACTGTAGCCAGTGTTAACATTGGCCAAGTCATCATATCTATCCTCACCAAACTATAGAACAAGGAGCATATGACTGAGGCCCTACTCAGGGCCAAGTTCAAGTTCCCTTGCCGCCAGAAGATTCACATCTCCAAGAAGAGGGGCTTCACCCACACGCAATAAAGATGGTTCCAGTCCATGAACCCCTGTATCATTCTCCCTCCGGAGAAACCCTAACTGCCCCCTTCTATCATCGCCCGATTCAGCAGGAAGCAGTTAGATCGAGTCTTTGCCCTTTTTCCCTAACAGCAGTTAGAGTTTCTACTTGGAGAGGGAGAATTGATGCAGGACATTTGGCACCCTCGCCAGCTCAGCAGAGCTGGCGGACCTGCCGCCTCCTCCTTGGCGGTGTCTGTGCTGTGGCAACCAGTTGAAGAACCAGCGGGCTGGATGACAGGCAAGGAGGGGGACTTCCAACCCCCACCGGAGGCTCCAATAGCCAAAAAGGCCGGACAAATGCTGAGGAGACACCTGTGCCTTGGTGTCTCCTTCACTTTACACTTAGGACTAAATGTGGAACCCCCATTTCCTATGCCTAGGTCAATTTCATGTGAATTTCCTAGGCCTCAATTCCATGAATGGACTGTGTCCATTTATTGATACATTCATTGACTTTGCCCCGGCGGAAGGGACTGTGTTCGTTCATTGATACATTCATTCACCTTGCCCCCGGCGGAAGGGGCTGTGTTCATTCATTTCCTGGACAAGGAACCCATACACCTATATATACCCCGAGACTAAAAGCCTAAAGCGGGAGACAGGGAAAGACCGGGAAACCACTTGAGTTGTCTCCCTCTGCCAGGAGCTTTAGTGTTTTTTGTATTCTTTTCTGTAAATAAATTCTGTCTTACCACTGGGGGTAAAAAAAAACCATAGCAAGGGCGGGGCGCAGTGGCTTGCGCCTGTAATCTTAGCAGCCTGGAAGTCCGAGGAGGGTGGATCACCTGAACTAAGGAATTTCAGACTAGTCTGAGCAAGAGCAAAACTCTGTCCTCGACTCTACTAAAAATAGAAAAACTAACAGGGTCATGGAGGGTGCCTGTAGTCCCAGATACTGAGGAGGCTGAGGCAAGAGGATAACTTGACCCCAAGAGTTTGAGGTCGCTGTGAGCTTTCACCCTAGCCATGACTCTACCCAGGATTCTACCCAGGGTTCTCAAAACAAAACAAAATAAGACAAAACATAGCAAGGTATTGGTGTAATTTTCTTGTAAAGGATACAATCATTTATCTTTACCAGCACCAGTAGCTGATACTCTTCACCACTGAGCTGGGGACAACTAAGGATGGGAGACTTCAGCTTTGACTGGCCAGTGATTAATGTTAACTATTAACAGTATTAACACAGAAAAATCATAGTTGTTTGACAGGAAGTAGTAAGTGCCCCCATTTTAGCTAAGACTCCTGATAAAGCTGGGAATAAAACTGGCTTCATAAGTGCTCTGCTTACAACTTCAACAAGTTTATAGATGACTAGGAAAACCTCCTAGTCGGCAAAATGTCAAGGGGACAGATATTAGTATTTCACGTCTGCTGTTCTGTGCCAGTTATGCTGGAAGCCGAGCTATGACTCTACGTTTCATATCACACGATCTGGCCCCATCCACCTTCCAGTGTCTTGGATTATGGGTTGTGGTTTAAATCAATATTTGTGCAGAAGAGATTATACGATGAACAGAACGGCAGGGAGTTCAAAATCAAGTATCACAATTTGTCATAAATAGAGTCGGGGGTAATTTTAAGCTAAATTACATACTCTTTTTAATAACCAGAAAATGAGAATTTTTTGAGAGTAGAAAATCCAATTAAGTCCCTTTAACACACATATACATGCTTTTGATACTATTCTAAATGCCTAAAGGTATCATTTAAATAGTGGATTTTAGTGAAGCCTATATAGCACATAGGCCTCACTAGGAAGTACATTTTAATATATTAGGAACTCTGGTTTTTCATATACAGGGTGGACATAAAGTTTGTGTGCAGTTTAAACTAGTTTACTATTTTAGTACATTATTTTACCATTTATTACTATTTACTATTAGTTTACTATTCACTATTCCACCATCTATCTATCTATCTATCTATCTATCTATCTATCTATCTATATACATATATATATTTTAAAATTTCAGATTAATATGAGGGTACAATAATTAGGTTAGGGAAGAGCCCTGTTGTAGGGATACCAGGAGGTGTGGCATACATCGTTACATTTTGCCCATTGAGAGCGTGCCCATCCCTTTCTTCGTCCCCTCTCTTGGGTGGGTATTTGTTCATCTTCTGGCTTCATATTAGTATTGAATATATTGGATATTTGCTTTTCCATTCTTGTGATAATTTACTAAAGGGAATTTTCTCCAATTCTATCTAGGTTAATACAAAAGATGTAAAGTCTCCATCTTTTTGTGGCCGAATAGTATTCCAAACATATACCACAGTTTGTTAATCTATTCCCGGGTTGATGGGTGCTTGGGCTAATTCCACATCTTGGCAATTGTACATTCAGCTGTGATAAACAATCTAGTGCAAATGTTCTTATGATAAAATAATTATTTTTCTTCTGGGTAGATGCCCAGTAATGGGATTGTGGGATCAAACGGACAATCTACTTTGAATTCTTTGAGAATTCTCCATTCTTCTTTCCAAAGAGACTGTATTAAATTGCAATCCCACCACCAGTGTAAAAGTGAGGAACTCTGAGGTTTAAAAGTTTTTCATGAAGTAAACTCAGAGTATAGATTAAAATACCATTATGTTATATATGTGTACATAATTATATATGTAAAGCATGCATATTACATAAAATGTAAAGTGTTTCAAGTATTTTGAGATTATATGCAGTGACAAGTATCTTTGGATTAGGTGGGTTTATGGTATAAAACTGTTATGCTCCAGGGCTGTACCTGCTATTTGCCTGTTATCCACATAATTTGTAATATGTTGACTTTGAATTCTATATGGAATTCCCAACATCTATGGTTAAGGGGGCATTCTGTGAGTGGAATAAGCCAATAAATAAGCTGGTATGTGCTGAGTTTTTAGTTCCTAAAGGTGCCTTACCGAAAACATGAGAAGAAACAAATAACTCATAGCAGGAAACAAATGGAATTCCTCCCCAAACTGGCCCTTGCCAATCACTTGGTCTGAGAGAAAGGTACACTTCTGTTATGCTAGATGAAATAAAAACAAGGAAAGTAAAATTCCACTAATGTCTACCCACCCTCAGTTACTACAAGAGTTTAAGACTTCACTCTCCTTACTCCATGGAAGTTTGACCACGAAGAAATAAACAGGATTTTCTTCAGGTGAGAAAAATTTTACAAAGATTTTTCTGTTAGAAAAATCAAGATTTTCTAGTGATGGGGGGAAAAAGTGTGATTTCAAGTAGTTGGTCAATACTTACACAGATTTCTTATCTTTGGGGAAAAACAAGTAAAAATAGAAGAACTAACATGAAAATAAAATAGAACGGAGAATGATTTTTTTCACATGCCTGAAGATACAGAGAAAAGATAAAGATAGAAAAGTTAATTATTTTTTGCTGCATATTGATTTAAGGTACAACGCTCTCTTTTGCACTCTTCACATATTCATGAAACTTCCTACAGGAATAACCAAGCAGTGACACTACTTTCCATTTGTGATATTTTATATTTATCTAATGTCTGTCGAGTCGGCTCTTCACTGATAAGGACAATTCAAGGAATAATTCTTTTCCCTATCTAGGGAGGTACACAAGTACAAGTTCCCTTCCCTGATTTTTCACTCCCGAAAAAAAAAGTGAGAACGGGCTATGCTTCTCTTGGTGTCTACTGAGCAAGCTCCTCTAAAATTATATTTGCATAATCGGTATGTAGCAAAAAATAATTAACTTTTTCTCACTTTATCTTTTCTCTGTATCTTCAGGCATGTGAAAAAAACCATTCTCCATTCTATTTTATTTTCATGTTAGTTCTTCTCTTTTTACTTGTTTTTCCCCAAAGATAAGAAGTCTGTGTAAGTATTGACTGACTACTTGAAATCACACTTTTTCCCCCCATCACTAGAAAATCTTGATTTTTCTAACAGAAATGGCAGTTAGTTTGAAGAAATACATATATTCAGCTTATTTTGAGTCCATTTTGTGTTGTTTGTTGAAAGGAGTGTGTGTCCATGGGGGAATTCTTAGTCGTAAAGCTCGAGACAGGTGCAACTTTCTCTTATTTCATGGTTTGCATCTGTTGTGGAGGGAAGGGCTTGTGGCAGAGATTTTTTTAGACAATAGCACGGATTAGCATGATCACCACCCACGGAAATTTCGTATAAGGAAGGACATTTTTATGGATTAAAATCATGAAAACAATAGGTAAAGGTGATTTAAAGATAGAAAAGATAATAATTTAGATATATTATTGTTTAGAAAGTTGTGTGCACTCTATTTTTCTAGCAGTTGATAATTCTATTGTCATGGTTCACAGTGCAGAAAATCTCAGTCTGCTGTCACTGGTGTTCATTCAGATGACTTCCTCTAAGGCGTCTACACAACTGCTCCAGCTCTTAAATCTGTCCTTATGGACGGTTCTTGGTGACGCTGCTCTCTAGACCAACAGGAAGTGTTGTTGTGAAGCCTTTGGGAGAGAGAGAAATGTGATTCTGACCACCGATGACGAGAACAGAAATGCAGGGGTCTCAGCTGGCCGGTCTTGCTCATTTTCTTCTAAGTTACCAAGACAATAAACAACAGAGAACGGGGATGGCCTGGAAATCAATTTGCTGAATGTTAAAAAAGGTCACCACAGTCCAGAGAAGTGTGCTGCATTACTCGGAAAGTATACGGTGTGTTAAATGTGTACGCCGTAACAATGACAATTGTGACACCGAAGAGGAACACATTGCCAACGTCCCGGTAATGGTTTATAGAACAGACTGAAACCTATTTTCAGGACCCTCATTTGCATTTTGTCTTATATTGTGCTTTTGGGTGACTTACTTGGTAGCAATTTTGTTCATTTATCCTTTCATTAGACTTTATTTTGAAAAAACTTCAAAACTGCAGAAAAGTTACAAGACGTTTAAAACTCACTTACGCTTATATATGCCTCTCACTAATATTTTGCCACATTTGCATCGGAGATAGACATATACATAAACACATTCTTACATAAAAACGTGGTTTTGGTATTCATTTCAGTGCACTTAAAGCTGAAATCTCCTAAGAATAGGGATATTCTTTTATGTAACTTTATTGCAAATTCAGATAGTAATCTATTCTTAAGAGTTTTCTGATTGAAAAATGTAGCTTTTCATTATTTTTTTCCAAGGAGATGAACTCCATAACGACACAGCCTCAGATAGCTGTTTACAGCCCATAGTTTCCAAATGAAGGTCCCCTTACCACTCACAGCGACCTCCTTCCCAATTATTCTTACCTGTACTTTCTTTCATCATCTTTATCTACTTTCTGTTTCCTTTACAATTTTTCCCTCACAATTGATACTTTCAAAGGCCACTTACTGCTGTTCTCTTGTTCACCTAAGCAACTTAATTACATTTCTGGGAGCTACATTGCTTATTTAAGAGTATATGCCTGCAAAAAGAAATGCAGTGACATTTTGCAGTTTGGTGATGACTATTATTTCCTCCGGCCTTGGTAGGAGGAAAATTCACTCGAGACCTTTATAGAGTACGTAGTTCAGTAGTTGACGGAGTAATGAACATTGTGGCTGTTTGGAAAAGCACAGGCAAAATATATACTGATAGATTACTTTTAGAAAGGCTTTTGTCTCGTCAGCAACTTGGCACCTGATGTTTTGGCTGGCAGCTCGGAACTCTTTTAGGATCGTCTCCCTGGAGCTCTCTTCTATTACAGCAGAGAAATTCCATTGATCCCAAAGAAGTCTCTGGAAGAAAGTGCACTTTACCAGCTTATTTCAGAACTTTTCAAAAGCAATTGCCAAGTAGAAGCTGAGTTTCGTATTATGAAAGGAGCTTAGCCCTGAAAGATCCTCCCTCAAGGATCCAGGTTAGTAGCCTGAAATCAATTCAAGCAGCTGAAAGGATGAAAGGAGATTTCATGGTCTGGGGGATCCTCTTTTTAGTGCTCTGGCTGGGGGTTTTCTTTGGCTCCCAGACTAGAGGCTGAGATTGTAACACAGGGCTTTGGCTTCTGAGCTCGTTTCTACGGAATGAAGCCCAGGCTGTTGGGATCCAGGGGCCTTTTTATCATATGTAGGTTAGAGTTGACAAGATTTTTTTTCTTTTTTTACTTTTAGTTTTTTAAATTTCAAATTAATATGAGGGTACGCATTTTTAGATTATATCATTCTCACTTCTAAGGTAAAGTTGCAGTTGTAAAAGAACCCCTCACCCAAGGGCTGTGGTATCCCACACATTGTGCCCATTAGGTGAGATTCCTGCCAAATGCCCTCCCTCCTGCCAATCATGCTCCCCCTCCCTCTCACTCCTCTTCCTCCCCTCTCCCTCTTCCCTTCCCCCTCTTCCCCTTCCCCTGTTCTAGACTATATTTGTGTTTTATTGTTCATGTGAGCATGTAATTGTTTATGTATTTGTTCATCTTGGTATTGAGTACACTGGATACTTATTTTTCCATTCTTGAGATGCTTTACTAAGAAGAATGTGTTTCAACTCCAGGTAAACATCAAAGATGGGAAGTGTCCATCTTTTTATGGCTGAATAGTATTCTGTGGTATACATACGCCACAATTTGTCGATCCATTGGGGCTTAACAGCTGCATTCACACCAAGTCACCAAGAAAGGCAGCGTTTGCCTTTTGGGAATAACCAGCTTCTTTTGTCGTCTTCTTTCTTTGGCCAGGGCTGGGTTTGAACTCGCCACCTCCAGTATATGGGGCCGGCGCCCTACTCCTTTGTGCCAAAGGCGCGGCCCTTCTTTTGTCTTCTTAAAGCAGCTACCAGGGGAAGAATGACCTTTTGAGAAGGCACATTGGGTTCATCTGTGTAGCCAGAAAGGGCAAACATTTGATTAGTTCTTTCTTTATACTTTAGATCTGTTGGTTTGGTTTGTGGGGAAAAGGGATCCTTTATTCCCTCCTGATGTTTTCCTGTAATCTAGTACAGTAAAGGAAGTCTTTACAACCACCTCTGCAACAAAGGTACCCTCAGCTTTTGGTTCTGAATGTTATTTTTCAGACCAAGTAAGCTTAAGCAGGTCAAAAAATCTATACTATCTTTTAATCTTTCCATAACTTTTTTACTTTAGAGATGTAGGTATAAGAATTTTCTTTTTATAAGGTGTCTTCTTGAAGGCACCCTGACATATTGGTTTTATGTTGGGATATACTTCTTTGGGGGGGAGCCTCTCAAGATTCTTCATGCTTAATCACATGGGGCTTGCACATACAGGACAGATCTCAAACTGTGATCTCTGGACCTGCAGTTTTGGTGTCAGGTGGAAACTTTAAGTGAGAGATGGTTATTACACCTCTATAGTAGGAGCTCAACAGGTATTTACTGGTAGTTGTGATTTCTCAATGATAAGGGACAGAAATGTCACCAGTACTGCATTGTAAGGTAGTGGTTCCCAAATTTTAGTGTGTATCAGAATTGTCAAGGGGACGTGTTGAAATGTACAATGCAGGACCCCACGCCTGGTGTTTCTTATCTCAGAGATCTGGAGCTCATCTAGAGCAAGGTCCTTGGACATTCCTTGGTCTAAAACAGTGATTTCAACCTTACCTCAAAATAGAATCACCTGAGGTTGATGTTAAACTCTAGGGAAAATGGCCCTACCCCAGATCAGATACATTATGATCTGTATAGGTGGGTGTGGGCATGATAGCCTTTGAAGTTTCCCAGGTGATTTTACTGAGCAGCCAGGGAAGAATTCCACAGAAGAGCATCTCAAAACAAGTTGTCCTAAGTCTAGGCCAGCTTTTTTAACTGGTGCGCTGTGAGAGATCTTAGGTGTGCCACAAAAAATTTTAAAGATCGTTAATTATTTGAAAAAAGTTCAGGCATGATAAATTTATTCTTTTTTCTCTTTTTTATTTTTATTTTTTGGATCAAAAAAAGTTTATTCTGAGCATTTAATTAAAAAAAATCATGTGTATGAGGTGTGCTACAGGAATTCAGATACAGTAAGTTGCATATAAAATGCAATTGTGGTAAAGCAAGGATTATGCAGAAATGCACTTCAGGAAAGAAAACACGTGCATTATGACTATTAAATGTCCCAAACATCTGAGAGATTTCCACAGGATATTTTGGAAAGATACATTCCATGGGATCTTTTGGAAAGCTACATTTGTCCACTTGGTGTGAACATGATTGGATTGGTCCAGGCCCCTGGTTTCTTGGGAGGGAGATACAGTCCTCAGGCAGCAAGTCATCCCAGTGCCTGGGGACAGCAGTGTCCAGAACTGCCAAGGGCACCTTGGGTAGGAACACTCGCTCATTTGTACTTCTTATTTTTAGCTGTCAATTGGTCAACTTTTACAGTCATTGAACGTATTTTGGCAAAAATAGCGCAACTCCCTTGAAAGGAAGAAAGTTTCTGGCAGTTTACAATAGAGAAGGCACCAGCCTCCCCACAGCAACGTGGCTGGTTCGCCACACAACAGACACACAGGGCCCAAGACTGTCCAAATCACAGTCAAGATGTGAGCCTTGTGCTGGCAAGCCAAGCACAAGGCGAGCCTCAACCTCTTCAGTAAGGCCCTGGAGACTGTCACCCTGGGCTGTGGTCATTAGATGGCCAAAGGGAGGGGAATGTCTGAAGACTCAGCCCCACTGGGAGGCAGGGCGGGAGCATGGCCCCCAGCAGCCCTCCTGGGGACATGGACATGGGTGCGGGGAGGGGAGGGGCAGATACAATGAGTAGTCAAAGTGGGACCCTTGCTAAAGTCGTCAGTACTCTGGGCTGCCACAGTATGACCTGTGAGGGGACTCCCTTCCCTGCTAATGTCCACAGGCCCTGCCCTCCCTTCCACCAGGACGGTCATCCTGCCTGACAGCTGCAGACACTGGCTCGAAAGAGCTCTTGTTTGTCCTGGGGAATGGCAGGTGCCCACGAGGACATGCACTACTGACCTCAAAAGAACTAAAGACCTCAAGAGTCCCTGAAGTGGCTGCAAGTGACAGTCAATTTGGCAACAAAAGAAAATACCATAAATGCATAAAGACAATTGTCAAAGTCCTCCTAAGGAACATGATTACAATATATTAGCAAATTCTGTGGCATAAACATTTTCAAAAGCATCAGCAAAAGTATTAAATATAAAAAGCAATATGTATACTCCCCTCTTCATCATCAAAAAATAAAACAAACACAAAGGAAAACCAACCAAAACCCAAGAACCAGTAAAGGCCTGATGCGTAGTGTGAGATCCGTGGCGTAGGCACCCTACTGCCGCAGATCCACATAGTTGGAAGAGCCTGTACCTGCCCTTGCACACCCCACGCCACCAGCCGTCATCAATCATCTCAATGTTGGTGGTGATGCTGTCAAGGTCAAATGAGATTTCACCATCGCCTGCATCCTGGTAGTCATCGAGCATGATGGCTGTGATCCCCAGGTTCTCCTAGTCATGGTAGGTGTCTCCTCTGCTGGATAGTGGCCTAGGGGCCTCTGTGCTTTCGTAGACGGCCTCAGGTCCTGCTGGCTGCCAGCCTCTGGGTAGTCAGTAGCTTCCACGCTGTAGGCAGGCTCCAGTTCGCTCGCTCATACGGGGCCTCGGTAGCTTGGCTTGGGCTGGAATGGAGCTGCGTCCTCATCCTGGTAGATGGGGCTGGGAGACCGCCTCTCTGCAGCAGGCTGTTGGGTGGGGGATGCAAGAGGGGCTTGCCTTTTGGCTCTGGCTTGCTTGTCCAGTTTCCTCCGGGCCTCTTCCTGCTCCTGCCTCTCCTTAGCCACCCGCTGGGCTCGCTCAGCTTCTGCCTTCTTTCTGTCTGTCCTCCCGTTCCTTCTCCTTGGTGAGATTTTCAAAGTTAGCTGTGATGTTACTTGTTTTACTGGTCACAGCTTCAACAGGTACCATCTTTTGGTAAGCAGGGGACGCCTTGGTAACGTCTTCAAAGGTTGATGCATTCTTGTCCATCCGATCCTTCTGCACCCCAAATTTCCCCTGAATCCTTTAGAGTCGTCTTGCTGGGACTCGTGCTTGGCCAGCTTCTCCTTGTAATCGAACCTCACGGCAGAGGAGTCCTGCCTCTCGGACTGAACACAGAATCTGCCTCCGAAACCAGTCTTAGAATCTTTTTGGGACTCGTGCAACTGTAGTTTCTCCTGGGGATCCAGCCAAGGGCACGCTTGTCTGTCTGTCTGCACACCAAACTTTCCTCCAAACCCTTTCACATAGTCCTTTTGGGACTCATGCTTCCCAGTCTTGCCCTGATACTCAAAAGCCAACCGCTCTCTTGTCCACTTTGTCCTTGTTATACCGTATTTCCCACCAAAACCTTTGGAGTAATCTCTCTGTGACTTGCGTTTCTTGGTCTTGCCCTGGTAGTGGAAACCCATGGTGCTCTTGTCTGCCGGATCAGCCTGCACTCCGTATTTGCCACCAAAGCCACTTGAGTAGTCTTTCTGGGAGGTGAGCCTCTCCGTGTTCCCCTGGTATTCAAAGCCAACAGCAAACTGATGACTCTGGCCATCTGGACACCAAACTTGCTTCCAAACCCCCGACTGGTACTCATGGCCCACAACTGACTTCTCCATTCTGTCTTGTTCCACACCAAACTTCCCTCCATACCTGTGGGAGGCTTTTGGTCCTGTGTCGAGTTCCTTTTCTTTAAGGGTCTGATGTTCTTGGGAAACATTCTCTCTCAGCTTGTGTGTGTTGAGGTGCTCCTGGTGCCGGGAGTCTTGCACAGTTTCCGCGCCCCATCTTTGTTCTTTCTCACATCATTCACATAATCCGGGTCAGTGTCCCAGTCATCAGCTTCCCTGTCATCCTGGGTGATGGACACCAGGTGGCCTGCAGAAGCTTTCCACATCTTTCTTTCCAGTTGAAGATAAAAAGCTATTCACAAAACTCTGCTTAAAACACAGGAATCCAATAAGGAATTTCCAGGCATTTGGAAATGATTCTGTCACCACACAGCATCGCCTGGCCTTGCTCGGCTTCCTTTACTCTTTTAAAATCAATATAATTTAAGGGTGCCACAGAAGTCTAACTATAGGTTCAAATCCGCTATGAGATAAAAAAATGGTTGAAAAACACTGATCTAGGCTTTAAAAATCTTGAAACCTAGATCTCAAATCCTAGAGGTCCTGATATAATTGGTTTGCAGTGAGATTTTTCAAAACTCCCCAGTGATCCAATATGTAGCTAAGGTTAAGTACCACTGCACTAAATATACCTTCCAGCTTTAACAATGTCATGGCTTATTATAATCCTATATAAAGAACGTAACATTCAAAGAAAACAAACATTTATATAGATATTTATTTTATAGTTATCATACAAGTTCTAAGTTTATATTGAACTGATTTCATTAGCTAGGGAAGCTAATAAGTTATAGCAAAATTTTGAATTACAAAATTATCTGAAATGGCCATAAAATCCATTTATTTTCAAATACATTCACTTTTGCACACAATGTATATTATTTTTGTTTTGTTTTTTTTGGTTCGGATAAACCAAATCAAACCAAATCGTTTGATTAAAAGGAGCACAAATAATTTCATCCTACTTTTAGTTCATTTATAAATTTTCTTGCCTATTAATAATGGTAATCTCTTATAGTAAAACGTAGTATAGCAGACATATAGACAAGCAGAAGACTCTGGCCCCATCACTGTGACCTGTCTAGTTTGGTTTATTGGTTTACACGTTCACACTGCATAGAGGATTTGGTACATAGGTGGCGTAAGACAGCACAGAAATGGCAGTCAGCAGTCAGAGAAGCTTTACTCCAGCCTGTGGAGACTATAAATCAGTGGGCTGTCGAGTCAGGAGAGCATCAGTAAAGCTTTAGATTCTAAAGTTTATAGAGGTTCCTACCCTGGGCCGTGAGGCTACCCCTTTGTGCGTACAGTGAGAGCTCAAGTGATATTTACCAAAGTAAAAAATACTCATGAATATTCACAGGATACACATTAAACTTATTTATAACTCTGAAAAACTGCCTTTGTGGTGCTTATAGTAAAGCAAACAACTCATTCCTCTCTTGGTTGTACAATAGCCACCAAGCAGCCGTGTGATATTGAGCAAACTACTTTCCCATGCCTCAGATTTCTCATGTTTTATATTTATCTTGCAAAGTTGTCTTGAGGAATTTAATTTGGTACCCGATACACATAATACTAGAAGTTTAGAAATGTCAATTCTCTTTTTTCCTCTGTTCTTTCTACTATTGTTACTAACTTTGCTTTTGGTCACCAGATTTATTGGTAACAAAGACATTGTCTCTCTTCCTTTCATTTTTTCTTTCCCCGTCCACTCCGCTACCTGCCTCAATATTTATAGAGCTGCTGTTTCTCAGCTAATGAGCCAGGCACTTTTGGATACAGTGATACATAAGCTGCCATCCCTGCCCTCAGCACACAAAGCCCAGTGAGAGAGCGGACAAACGTACAATGATTCTAGCTACAATGTGAAAAGTGGGTATACAGGCAACTCAGAGGAGTGGCAGCTAAACTCCAATGTGGACCTGGACCTGTTTGGGGAGGCATTTAGTCTTGGGGGGTCAAGCAAGAGTTGCCTATCTGTAGTGGTGGGGGACATGGTGAAGAGTTGGGTTAGAGGGGAGAGAATTGCTTGTGGAGAACAGCATATGTACCCTTGGGAGGTGAGTTGGTGCTGTATTAACTTAGGTTAGTAAGTTTGGTCTGCTTGGGTATGTGGGACGGGGGTGAAGGAAGAAGTAGAAAGAGTAGGCAGGGGCTAGATAGCAAAAGGTCTATGTTAGTAATTCCACGAACCAGCCCCCAGTGTGGGCATCACTGGATCCCATTAGAACTATAAATTCTTACATGCCACCCTACATCCACTGAATGAGAAAAGTGGGGCTTGTAGCCTACAAATCTCTGTTTAAACAAAACCTACATGTGGTTGTAATGCAAGCTAAAGTTGGGGAAACATGGTTTGCTATGGTTTGAATGTTTGCGTTCCCCCCAAATTCATGTGGAAACAGTCTCCAAAGCAGTAGTAGTGAGAGCTGGGTCCTCCAGAAGAGCTAATCACCTCATGAGGGCTCCTTTCTCATACGTGGTATTAGGCCTGTGCTGCCAGTGGTGGGGCTGAGGAGGTCTGCATGGGATTTGGACAGACCGAAAAATCCAGGAGTCCAAGAGTGATATGTCCTTAATTCCACTTGTGGTGGCCAGTGAGCAAGCGTGGGGACGTCGCCTTCATCCAGCTAGTGGGGGCAGGTGAGGTAGCATAAGAAACTGAGCATGGGAAGTCTGCAGACACGGAAAGCCTCAGAGCCTTATACAGTGGACTGTACGACAGTGACTTTGAATTAAGCTCTAATGACCATTGCTTAAGAACACGGCACCTGCCAGGTTAATCATGGTTACTCAAACAATCTGGCACCTGTGGCCTTCGGGCAAGAAACCCTAATTAACTCATCTTCTCCACAGACCCTGATAAAAGAGGCTTCACGGAGTGGTTGGTTTTTTTTGCAGTTTTTGGCTGGGGCTGGGTTTGAACCTACCACCTCCAGTGTATGGGGCCGGCGCCCTACATCTTGAGCCACAGGCACCACCTGGGAGTGGTTGGTTCTTTTACCTTTTTGCCAAATAGTACAGTTTAGGAAGCAGCAACATGGAAGCAGAAGTTGGGCTCTCACTGGAACCTGAAGCTGCCAGCACCATGGTCCTGGATGTCCAGCCTCCAGAATTGTGAGAAATGGGTTCCTGTTCCTTATAAATTACCCAGTCTCAGGAACTTTGTTACAACAACACAAGTGGTTTCAGACATTGTTCTATACCATCATCAGAATTTTGGCCAGATCCAGATGGCTCGTGCTTATAATCTGAGCAACTCAGGAGGCTAGGTTGGGAGGCCTGCTTGAGGCTAGGAGTTTGAAGAGAATAATAATTCTGCCACTGCACTCCAGTCTGGGTGACAGGGTGAGGCCCTGTTTCTTAAAAAAAACATCAGTCATTTCCCTGAGGGAAATGAAGAAGTATGAAAGGTAAGGCTGACATTATTTCCGAGTCTCCCCCTGGAAGTAAGGCAAAAGGAAAGTGAACCGGGCTTTGTGGGGTACTGGAGGTAAGTTGGTGGGGAGATTGGGAAGGAAACTTGAGACATGAGTTGGGTTATCACACTCTTCCTATGTGCAGGCCTCATAAAAACAGATGGTCTTAGATAGAGGAGTAATAATGAATCCGGCTTCTGGGAACACCTGCTGTCAACCTACTAGAGTTCCATCTGTATTTATTGAGCATCTATTTTCCTACCCAAGAGTAAGTCTGGAACCAGTTAGGTTGATCTAGACAAGACCACAGAGAGTCCCCTTACTGTGTCTCCTCCTCTGCGGGGACAATTTGGATTGGAGGAGCCCAGAAGAGACTGTTTAGTATATAAAACACGGAAAGGTGACGGTTAGGATAGCAAAATAAACGGATTGGCTCATTTCTCCAGTTCTCCAAATATGCGGAGGTATCAAACCATGTAAAGTGTTCAACACATTCCTTTGGGGGCTGTGTGTTGGGAATAAAATTTGACCCTCATTTGTAACAAGAGACATGCCCATTAAAAGCTGGCTTTCAGCTAGGGATAGAAAAGGGCCATGTTAGGTTCTTCCCGCTAGATCTTGCTTATTTCCAGCAACAGAAGCAGATCTGTATTCCTAAGTGTAGAAAAAAGGTGCCAGCAGGAAGGTGAGCCTTCAGACGACGAGGGACTACAGGTTGGAATACACCTTCAAGCCCGTTCTCCACAGCGGCGGGCAGGCGGCGGGAGAAAATGAGATGCTGCTTTGGCTGATAGAGGAAAAAAAAAAAAAAAAAATTCCAAGACATTTGACAGCTATATCTTCCCGCCATCACCTTCCCCAAACCCATGTATCTCTGCTTAGAGTCTGACATAAAATGAGGAGTGAAGCACGGGTTGTCAATGCGCTTTCAATGAAAAAAGTCAGTGCACACGGATGGAAACGAGAGCGGCTGAAAATAGGTGCATGACTTGTTGAGCATACAAATCATTTCCCCCGGTCTCCAAGGGAGGGAGAAAACATCTCTCGGACTCTCTCCTTGTATCCTGTGCTCGGCCTCCGGGAGAGCAGGCGGCGGCCGGTCCTCAGGCGCTCCTCTCGCTGGCCCCGTCGGAAACTTTTCTCGCAGGGCCGGCTCTGTCCGTCCCGCTCGGGCGAGACGGAGGCAGGGCGCCCTGCGGGCTCCGCTCCCAGGCGAGGGCCCCAGACCGCGCGACGCGGCTGTCTCTTTAAATTCCAGCTGCGCGGCTGGGAGACAGCGCCACTCGCCGCCCAGGCCGGCTGGCAGCTGCGAGCGAGCTCGCGCTTTCGCTCCCGGCTGCGCGCGGCGCAGAGCTCGGCTGGGCCCGCGGGCTGCTCGGCGGCGGCGCGGGGCGGGGAGGCGCGGCCCGGCCGGGAGGGAAGAAAGAGCCAGCCGGGCCGCGGGAGGCGCCGCGCCGGGGCCCGCGCCGGCTCTCGGCGGCCAGAGCAGTTTCCTTCGGGGTGACAAGGATGTGCTCGGGTGCTTGTTTTTTTTTTTTTTTCCCCTTGCTTCTCCTTAAGACGATTTCCATAGTAACCTGATCAAGTGGCTCAGTCTCGCAAACCTGAGGATTTCCGCGGGCCGCCGCCGGCAGGAGCTCGGCCAGGTAATGCTGCGATCGCCTTCGCTTCCATTGCAAACCGCTGCGCTCCGTCCAAAGTTCCTTTTGTGGAAAATCGCCCAGCTCCACGGAGCCCCGGGTATTTGCAACAGCCTGTCGGTTCCCAGGTGCCTGCCGCCCTGCTGCAGCTTCCCTAGGACCCTGTGTCAGATTATCCAGCACACGGCTCGGGGGCCTCCCCCGCCGCCTCCCCTTCGATTTCCCCGAGAGCCCGGGGATGGGGGCGCCGGGAGAAGTCGGGGGCTGGGTGGCGCGGCGTCCAGGGAGTGGCGGCTCGGATGGGCTGGCTGCACTTCTGTGGGCATCTCGGCGATGCCCGCCGGGTCACCGGAGCCCACGTCCCTGGACGAGTGAGGGAGGGATGCAGGCTTGGGGGTGACCGGGCGCCCGTAGTGGCTGCGAGCGCCCTCCCTCCTCCCCCGCCCCTCTCGGGCTTCTCTTTCTCGCCCTCATTTCTTTCTTCTTTCCTCACCACCCGCTCCACGCTCTTCCCTCTCCTTCCTCTTTTCACCCCTCATTTCCTTTTTTCCCCCTTCCCCCTTTAAAAGAAAGAGGGAATCATTTGCAACCCATTGGTTCTGCCGACACGGGAATGGCTGTGAAGCCTGCAGCGTGGCCGCCCCAACCTGGTCGTTTTCAGACTCAGGCTCATCCATCACCGTATTTGCTTCCTGACTATTGATCGCCTCGGATTCTGCAGAAGCGCGTTCTAGGCTTGGCGTCTGTGTGTCAGAACACAGTCCTGCAGCTCGTTCCCCTGCTCTGAGGATGACATGTGTTGGAAGGGCTGCCTAGGTTTTAAATCCGAATAAGCTATGGGTATAAATAAAAGTACCTTTGAAAAAAAATCTACTCTTATTTTAGGAGAAACTTCCCTCTGAAATTGATGTACTCTCACCCCCCAACACTTAATTTTAGGAAACTTGGGAGACAATGTTTTCCCCATCCAATGTATGAGGAACATAAATCAACTTCTATCATCTCAATTATCTCCTCTTTGAACCTCAAATTTGCACATAATTAAGGTTCAGATACTCGCTCCCAAAGTTCAAGCTGGCTGAAGTGGCAACCTCTGTACAGGTGTTAGGAGAAGTAGGAGAGCCACCCAGACCCTGGCAAAGAATAAGAGGCACAGTAACTCTGTGTGAGATAAGGAGATTCAGACTATAGTACTGAAACCAGCCAAACATAATGAAAGGCGTTTAAAAATTTTTTTTGCTTCGTGTGTGTACAAGTGTGCAAGGTAAGTTAATTCCTTAAAAAAATGATCCACTCTAGACCCTTTTCTGCCTTGTTTGTGTTGAGGTGCTTCCTCACTGTTTGTCTTTTCTTTGAAACATAAAATGTGTGTATCTTGTGAAAATAAAGGGGAAAAACAGGATGACTTCCACGGAACCAGAAATAGTATTTGTGGTTTTGCTCAAGTTTTCCTGAAGTCGAATGATTTCACATGTGAAGATGATGCTGATCAGCACTCTTCCCCCACTGTGTCTCAGTGGTGCGAAGAGTTTACATGGAAGGGACAAGCCTCAGTTACAGAATTCCCTTTGTCTGCACATTTGTCTTTAATTTCAGCTGTTAATATTGGGTAAAGGATCTTGGAGAAGAGAATGGGTCAGGCAGAAGAGAAACTACTGACAGTAGAAGATATACCCAAACCCAGAGAAATGATTGCTATGCTAGCCCACATGCTGTCTTTGTTTTTAGCCAATTAAGGAGCCATACCTTCTAAAAGTATTTCATTTTCTTAATTCTACACCTGACGCCGTACATACCTGAGTCATATTTATCCAGTTCAGATGAATATTTACAATAGATTTAAAGTTCCCTTGCCAGTGAAATCCAAATAGCATGTTTTTTTCTAACATTTTCCCTAGCGAGCAGCTATAGTAGTAATGGTCTTACACATCTTATATTTTTACTTGTCTTCCAGTTTTGGCATTTCCTGGCTGGGTGGGTTTGTCTTGATTCATTTACAAAGATGCTCCTGACAGGCTGAGGGGAACCTGTACCTAAGATTAGATGTGTGTTCAACAAAATGCCCACTTTCTCTTGTTCTTGCTTGGAGATGTCATGCCCTTCTGGTCATTTCCTATTTTGATGTGACTGCTCCTTTTGTTTGAGGATATGAAAGATTTAACATAAAGTCTGTTCTGATCAAGTCTCATGTGATTTGATGTTAAAAGGTGTTAGTGACAAGGAATACATTAATCTTATTTATAGTACATTGATCCTCAAATATTTTCCCCTCATGATTACTTCTATATATGGATCACTTAATGAAAGGTTGGAAATGATGAGCTATGTTTTAAGCAGAAAAAAAAAATCCCTAAAGTTTACTTACTTCAAGACCCTTATTCTCATGCAGAGGGATTAGCAAATGCTTTTGATCTGATATTTTAATAGACTGAATTGCTGAACACTGCTAATTACCAAGAATATATTTTGTTAATTCTGAAATTGGTCCATCAAGTTGTCTGGAGGGTTTGATGTGAGTCACCCTTGTAACCCATGGCAACAAGAAATGGCTGTCCTGGGTGCAAGCTGCAGGGTGGACATGTGCCCCCTCTGATCACACAGGGATGTGCTAGGGAAAGAATTAGTGTGCTGGCTCCTGTGGATAGATGGGTGTTAACTTTTTCACTAAGTTTTGATTTATAATGACAGTCCCTAGGCCTTGTTTTGCAATGCCTCTTAACTCATTTGTAGTAAGTAGGTTCTTACTTACCTTCTTCGGTAAATTCTTGGAAACCAATTTTACCTTAGGCTGGCTGCTATGAACCAGAGCTAAGTTCCTATGGCATGGTCACAAAAAGATCACCTAACTTATAAAAGCTCCAAAGACTTCTAGACATTGAAATAAATGAGCTATATATTAAGAAATATAAAAACAAACCAGCAAGATTATTCACACAATCATTCCAGCTCAGGGTCGTGGGTGGCTGGAGCCTATCTTGCGACTCAGGGCAGCCTATCTTGTGACTCAATGCCATTCCCGTGAAGGCACACTCACACCCATACTGACTGGGACTTCGTAGACTGCCAATTCTCCAAACATGCACATCTTTGGGCTGTGGATGGAAACGCAGGGAAAACCCTCACAGATGAGAATGTGCAAACTCTGCACAGTGGCTCTAGCTGGGAATTGATGCCTTTCTCCTTCTCCCCATCAATGTTATAAAGAAACTGCATTGAATGAGATGGTGGTATTTGGAGACCAGCTGGTCTTGATAGGTGTTATAGAATTCTCAGAAAACACAAGTTTAAGGCTGCTTTTTAAAATAGAAAACTTTTAAAGAAGTGTGCATATGTGTCTGACTTTGCATGTAGCTGGGATAATTAGGTTGAAACTATCAGCAAATCAAAGATGAGAAGTTGTGTCAATATCAGAAACGTTGCCATTTCTAAACTGTAAGAGTGAGGGAGCTGTGGAAGGAAGCAAGATCCAAGAGGTAATGTTCTTACTTTCTACTACTTCAGAATTATTCTTGCAGTGTACTCTGTATTAACAGGTGTCACTTACCTTTGTTTTCTCCAGAAGAAAAATGAGCATAACAATTTCTTCCTGTTTTGTTGTT